>JAKSZP010018946.1:0-58506 GCA_022478985.1 Massospora cicadina | reverse complement strand
AATCGCCATTAACAAAGCATCAGCTTATAAAATAAACTCTCAATCAAACTTTGGATATTTTAAAATTGGAGAATCTATTAGGTACTAGCATAGCTCATCAAAGGATTCCTGCACTTCTTCATTCCATATGAATCCTTTTTTGAATCCTTCAACAGATGGGGTAAAGGCTCAGCTATTCAGGCAAAGTCCAAAATAAATCTTCTAATAGATTGATACTCTTGGCAACCCATGCCAGCAATCTCATCTCATTCTTATTGGCAGATTTTCCTCAGTATCAACCTTGTGGATCACGTCTCTTGTACATCCCAAATTGTGGTCATTTTTTGGGCGAATACTCCCCAATACTTTTCAAACAATTTGAGCGCCTCCTCTTGCTGGCCTTCAGTCAGATCAGCGAGTTGCTCTTGATCAACCAATAGGTTGATACTTTTAGTTACCCCGGCCAATAATTCCATCTCATCAAGGGTGGAATTTCCTCAGTTCAGCTGTCAGGATTTCACATCGCTTCTTAGGTTCAAAACTCATAGATCATAAAAATTGATATTTTATATCTTTTATATATTTTTTGTATTTTTCTTTTTCAATGGTACTTGCAACCTACAAAAAGGTTCAGAGGTCCTTCTTTTTCCCTTCATCCAAATTGGGTCCTAGGTAACTCTGATCTACCAGTTATCATGGTTCAAAATCTTATCCTCTTAAGATATAACCATTCATTTGGTTCAGTGGTCCTCTTCTAAGACTTGACCAAAATCTCAGGACATAACCATTTAATGGTTCAGAGGTCCGCTGGGAATATTGCAACTATTTTCTCTTAGGCTCAATACTTTCAATTAGTATTGACCTTCTTCACTATATGACCAGCAGTGCTTTCTCTTCATGTATAGGCTACAATTGCCGATTTTGGCAATACTCTTGAATATTAGGCCTTTAATCCTGACTGGTTATTCATCCAACAGGTCCTAATTTCATCTCATATTTCAGCAACTGATGCTTTGTATTCTTCCTATCTCATTCACCAACAGTTCCATCCAATTGTTCAGATCGTTTTCTCCTGAAAATAATTTTTGACCTTCATGGTCATCCTTAATTACACAGGTCATTCTGGCCTCGTTGTCTACATCCAATTTCTCCTGAACTGATGAACTCGTCTCCAGAAACTTCTGATCATTGGTTGAGTGTTATTGAGTCAAACGATTCTCTCCACTATCCTGGATCAAACGTTTCCTATTTTAACTTCATATCCTCATTGGTATAGCAATCCAGTTCTCCTTATTGATTGCTTCCTATTTCATTTAATGCCTCATTTAAACACTCACTCCTCAGGACTATTTAAAGTGGTCCTAATTTCAACCTGAGTTGATCCTGCTGTTCCTCAGGACTATTTCCAGTGGACCCATTTTTAACCTGAGTTGTCCCTACTGATCCTTATTACTATTTCAAGCGGACCCAATTTCAACCCAAGTTGGCCCTGCTGACCCTCTTCATCTCAGCGGATGTTGGGTGAACCAGGTTTTCTTACAGCATTAGATAGTTCCATATCTAGGCTGAAAGTCCTTTTCCCAAATAATGTGTATCTTTAATTTGCTTCACTTAGAGCTCCACTTCTGATCTGGTTGAATGCCAATGAAAGTGAACCACTTCACGTTCTATCTTCATTAAGTTACTTTCCCTAGTAACATATTGCCAGAATTAGAAACATCTCCATAAGACATCATGTTCTAAGTTCTTCTACTCAACAACACCCCTGTAGTGAGCACCAATTTGTAAAAATTCATTGGTTCTGGTTATTATCAGCAAACAACCCCAATAAACTTATCACTGCACAGGTTCAGTTCTTGTGCAATTTGTTGTGTTGTATAATATTTAATACTATCAATTGATAAAAGTATGATGACTATTATCCATAGTTGAGTAAAATTCTTAGATCTCAGCCCGACGCTCAGTCAGTATTCCCACTAAAAATACTTGAGATGTCTTGATATATACATTCATTCCCTTGTACCGTCCAAACTGATCTTCTCTGAGATTCCCTGGTGATGGTTTCTTTGGTATAATACACAGTTGGCAGCAATCCCCAATTGTAAGTCCTTCTTATCTAGATCCCCGCTCAGATCTTTACTATTTTATTTAAAAGAGTCTCCCAATTATCACACACAGCAATAATATCCCTGAGAAAGAATAGACCAATTGAAAGCTGATAAGGTTTTACTACTCAAAACTATATGCTGGATGAAAGCTATATAACTCTGGTTTTACTATAACCTATTTTTCATTATGAGTGAATTCTAGGTAATTTATAGTAAGGATTTGGTCATCTAATCCTCAGTTGACACCTCTTCGATGAAATGGCAGCTGTTGCCATTGAATCACCCATCCTCACCTCAGCAGCAATGGTCTTCCCCATCCTGACTAGGATTCCATCATTGACATTCTCAAGGCCTAAATGGAAAGAGTCAGAAAATGTGTCCCTAATGTTTTCCTCTAGATTCAAGTGAACCAACCATGTTTGGATTATGATCTGCTTAGGTAATGGGACTTAATTCCCATTAAGGCAGGTCACAAACCAACTGATTGATTTGCTAGTTGCAGGTGGCATCACTCGCCTCGCAACATACTACTTACATTTCCAATCAGTTGGTGATGAAACCTGACCAATCCCAATTGGTACACCTGATGGTTAATCACTATCAGATGCCCCTATTTCATTGGCAACTCCGCCCAATAAGATCTTAAGCATTCATCCAGATAAATCCCTGATGGTTACAACCAGGTGAATATCCTAAAATCCCCCAAACATAGTTACTCTGAAATCTGGGTCAACTGATTTCTAATTCACCTCGCCTTAGGTAATTATCCCCTAGCGATTTTTGGTAATCTAGCAGGCTGGGAATATGGGCAAAAATCCCAAAAATGGTTTTAAGTGCGGAATAGTTAGCTTGATGCTCCACTTGTCTAAGCAGTTGATATTAGTGGCCACTTTGTTGCGTTCACTGGCCCCATACATGGCCATTTCAAAGCATTTGACAAAAGTGACTACACTTCCCTTCTTATCAAAAGCATGCAGGTTTGATGGTTTTTAATTATTATTATCCCACTCATGGGGATTGCAATTACTTATTTACTGGCTTGAACCAGGTATATTAGGACGCTGAGGCGCTGCACCATGGTTGGAGGAACTTGAGTTGGCCAAAGCAACCATATTGCTAAGCATTTGTTGACATGGCCCAGCGTCAGTTTCATTAGCTACTTCTGAATCTTCTTCCTCATAATATTCATAAGTATGTCCAGTTAAATTTCTCACAGCACACTGGCAACGCCCGTTGTCCAATGATTGAATTCATTCATTAATATTACTTTTTCCCAATATAATGGTTTCAATTTAAAAACTTTAGTTTTGCAATTTCATCATTCAGACTAGCAGATTGTAGTTGCAGGATGGAAGTCACTTGGTCCTTTTTATTTAATTTATTTCTTGCAATGTTTTACTTCTCCATGGAGATATTGTTTGACTCATTGATGAAGATAACATCCCCATTGAGATTATTAATCTGGTAATTTAGCCAATCAACGGAGTCTAGAGATTTTCTATTCTCCGCCCATTAATCCTCAAAATTTGTGCGCTAAAAGTTGGTTTTCTTTGTTTAATCATCCTTTATCTTTTAAATTTGGGCACTCAGTTGTTATTACTGGTCATGAAATTTATCGTTATGGTTTATTTTCTCCCCTTGTCCTTCATGGCTGAGCCTCATGAACTCCAAAGAATTAATAGAAGTATGAGTGATATTATTAACCCAAGCTTCAGTGACTCCTCTTTCCTCCAAAGAATAGTCAAATACAGGATGTAATCTGCATTTAGCTCTTGGGCTAATTCTGCTACCCAATCATTAGCCCAATTGGCTATATTATAGTTTGGCTTTGGCTAAAATGGACCTCAGCGGAGTTATCTTCCAATTGCTCATATAATATTTGGGCCGCCTGATTGGAGTTGAGTGAAAAGTACACCCTCTCAGTGATGGCTGTGTGAAGGCGGGAAATGGTCATTTGAGAATTTCTGGAGATAGGGTGGACAAAATTCTATTAAGTATTGAGCGATGTTCTCTATCCCAATTAAGTAGTTTCAGATTTGAGCTGCACTCAATTAGTGGTGAGCTATATATCTCGTCCACAACACACATCTTGTTGTCATTGGTGATAAAAGTGATTTCTTCTGCTGTCTTTGGGACCTTGTTCCATTTAATACCCTCTTAACAACTGATGTTCTAGACGTCAAGCTCTTCACTGAAATGGATTGTTGGTGTAGATAATGATGGGGACATCATTCCAGTTGGTCTAAGACACAGTCAACACAGTATTCCCATTTGTCCTGGTAATGGTTCTAAATAATTGGTTGGGGTTGCTCCCCTGTTTAGTGTGTTCACCATCTGCGTTCCCTGCTATGAGCGCCACTTGTTGAAGTTTTGGCCTACTTTTGGAGGTTTGGTTATTCTGAGATAAGTTGGAGTTACAAACGCCTATTGTATAAAGACAATAGACCAAACGGTGATAGTGATTAAGATATAAACTCCTTTTTGGATAAAACTTCAAGGCTGTACTCCCCTATCATTTATTTGTACAACAGCTCTCTGCCCTGATCTTTCTAATCACAAATAATTTCTTAACTTAACACAACTGAAAAGTATCAAATACAACATGTTTGTATATTAAGCTATCAAAAAATTTAAAAATTATAAGATTATTTTTTGTAAAAGATTGTTTTTATCTGTCTAAAATTAGAGAAAACTTATAGAGTTTGATGTTTCCCACACCTTTACCCATGACACCTCGCCTCACATCGCCACTTAACCAGCAGATCATGATAAAAAACTTCAGAGGGTCTACAGACTACTAGGCGTTCTGCTGTAACCCAGCTCAGCCTTATAAACAGGTTCTCACTGATACAATCATTTTAATAAAGTTTTTCCTCTGTTGCGTCTAAAAATGGCTAAACTGTCGCTCCTCTTGTTCAACAGTAGCACATACTAAGGCAGTCCATACCACAAAATTAGTAAATAATTCAATTTTAAACCTGATTCATATTAAGAAAAAAATTTGACATATACCAGCAAAGCCCCAATCCCAGGTCATTAAGTTAAATATTATTAAATCTAACTTAACCACAAAGCCTCTGCATCCAATTTATCAAGTTGAATATTATTAAGTGAAATTGCTAGGATGCAAATCCTAAGTTTTGAACTATTTAGGTTACTTTTAGTCCTTAATCACTGATAATTTTGATATTATACATAATAGATTAGGCATAAGCTAGTATTATTATTTCCCCTATCAAATTACCCAACAATTTAGGTCCAGTCAACCACTCAACAAGCTCCTTTATTAAAATTACATTTTGGTATTTTTATACTTCTTGTATAAAATCAATATATAATAATTGAAAATTTATAATAAAATAGTAATAGGGTATGGAAATATTGTAGGGGCTTTGCAAACCCCATGTCAGTCTCATCTTGATCTCCACCTTGGTGGCGTTATACATTTGACTTGATATTTTCATCTGTAAGCTCCATCTTGTGATTGATATCTCTGAAATAAGATGTTTGGTGGTCCCTTGCTTAATCCTCACTGCAAGGTTGGTGCTGCTATACTGTTTCTAGTTATTGCTTCATCTCCTGATATAGAAATATGCTGATTAATTTGAGATTTGTACAATGGGGCTGCTCTAATACATCTCACTTCATGGTTTCAACTGACTTTTAATATTGATTGATTGCCTTTTTTATGATGTTCAAATTTAAGGTTTAATTGCTTCTGTTAGGGTAACCTATGTGATAGTTTGGTCATTTCTTCATCATTGGCCATTTTGGATGTAATTACTCCATCATTGTATGATTGTAAATTATTTCTCCCCCTGAAGATATATATGAGGTCAAAATTCATAAATTTTAGCAATGGCTTCATAATCTTCAACTATAAAACTCTTCATCCATCAGGTATTACATACTCTCATGTTATGCCATTCTGACCAGCTAGTAAACTTCTTAGGCCGCCATGTTTTATAGAAGGGAGTTCATCTCCCTTAGCCATTTTTTGATCTTACATTTATAAATATGTTAATAAGTGTATACTGGCAGGGTTTCTTCCAGAGGGCATGGAACCAAATCTAGTATACTCATGGTAGTTTCCATGACAAAAGGGTGGTGTCAGATAGAATACTGATTTAATGAGTCAGAGATCTTGTGTTTGTATTTTCTTTTTATTTTCATTTATTTTTTTTGGTGCAATGGTCACATGGTCCTCCTACCTCAGATAAACTATATTCCTGATTATTCCTTAGTAGTTTAGTCAGCTATTTTTATTCTGATAAACTTAAACTACTATACCTTTGTTTATTTTAAGTGTGAATGTTCTTTGGGTCTCTGAACCTGCCTTAATCTGGTTAAGCCATTATATTAACCTATATTCTGATGAAAGCATCCAATTGTTTTATGTCAGCTTGTCACGTTGGCAAAATGCTAAAATTAGTGCTTGCTACATTAAAAACTTCAAGCTGTTATTATGAAATTGTACATCATCTTAAGGATAAAACTCTCTTGGAACCGCTGAACCTCTTATTATTAGGTTAATTTCTTTTTTAATATGGAGAAAAAGGTGAACCCTTTACAAGGTAAGTTCCCACTCAATATCAAATGAATCTATAAACCATTAATGGAGAAAAAACTTTAACCTTTGTTGTCTAAACAGGAATTTGCAAGTACCTGAACATTCCTTGCAAGACAAGTTAAAAAGAATTACCTCCATGCCCAATTTACATTCCTTTTCTGAGTACATGTTTTTTGGGACAACATAATTTACTTAAATTTTTGTTGCCACTATTTTGACAATGTTATAGTTTATTTTTTTATTTTGTTTCATTAATATCTTTGTTGAGGCCTCTAAAAGCAAGAAAAGATTAGTCAAAGCCCCTGCGCTTTGCTATTTCTTTGCCATGGCAAGAAAATACCTTTTTGTAATATTTTAGCATATTACCTTATTGTTGCCTACATACCTATCAGTAGATGCAAATATGATTTTGATAAGGCTCTGTAATATTCTTGTGGTTTGACTGGACATACCGCCCAAAATGCCTTTACAATCATCTTGAATTCCCCTGCCAATCTAATTTCTGAAAATGGTATAGTATTTTAAAAAAGTAATTGGGATGGGTTGACCTTGGACAAATATACCACGCCAAGTTTTTTAGCCTGTTTTGGTTTTGAACATGTTTCAATCAAAACCTGACCCAAGTGGATCAGGAACCACCCCATTATGTTATCCACTCCTCTTGTTATAGTCTTTTGTTTTCAAATATAAAAAAACTATTATATCAATCTAAAATATGATAATATTATTTTATTTTAAATTTATTACTTTATTTTACTAATAATTTTTGGTTTAATGTATATTTAAAATGGTTTTAAAAAATGACTATGGGTCATATGACCCAAAATTTTATCCAAAACCATTTCACTTCTCCCCACCATCATTGTCCCATGTTTGACTCAAATTTGTAGCTGAGGCTAAGGGGAGGTGTGCTAAGCTGTCCCATTTGTGGCCTCTTACACCATGCCTCTCTTGCACCACCTTTGACCTCCAATTGCACAGCTTAACTCTGGAAGGGTAAATGCAATTTCTTTTCTAGGATCTTTTTATTCAACAGCCCTTTCTAACAAACTTTGCTCTAATATCACCATAAGTATGGGCTGAGCTTCTTAGTCATTCAGACTTATGGCGCCAAGTTTTCTGGCAGCAGGTTCTCTCCACTCTCAGCCATTAACGCTGGCTTTTCATGCTACCACTGGTAACTGTTCCCACCACTTTCTCAGGTAGATGTGAATAAATCACTATCTGCATCTTCCACACTGCCTAAGACTAATGCCATTAATTACCCATTTATTACACTCCTCATCCCCTAATTTTCCAAAATAAGATTAGCCTTGCTAACCCAATACAGTTATAATGATCCATCTTCTCAGCCTAACCAGCAGTGTCCTGAAACTTACATTGCCTGATTATCTTGAACCCACTTAGTTTTCTTTTCCTTGTTGGTATCTTGCCAGCATATGTTAAACTAATCCCGCCAGCATGTAACAGACCTACATCAACTCAAGCAGTCAGGGTACCATGATTTATGTTAGTATGGGCTTCATATTCACCCAGAAAAACAATTGTCACTTTTTTGTCAAAGCTCAGAAGGGGCTCTGTTGGTCTTCTCCCTAATATAAGTAAAGCCTCAACCTTGGTCTTCCTAATTTATTTAGTATTTTGAACTCCCCAAATATCCCTTATACTTTTAAATATGTGCCACTAAGCCTATCTTATATTGCTATAATTATTATTATAAAGAACTACATATGACTGTGTGGTCTCCTTAAATTATATGAAATATAAAGCTCATGATACTAATTATTTTCCTAGTGATCTACTAGCCTATAGGTTTTAGTGCTCTTATTATTCCACTCTCTATCTCATGTTACAGAACTGGGATAGTACATACCAATCTACTCAAAGTTCAACCATAGTATGTACCATCATTTTATTATATTCTTATTACTATACTTATTTATCTTCTTTAATACTTTAAATAATACTTTTATTTATTTAATAGACATAACCTTTTATACCTTTATTTAATTCTAAGGATTAATGTTCCCTTGGGCCTCTGAACCAGCCTTAAGCTTGTTAATCCCATTGTATTACTTTGGGTCTTGTATAAAGCATCTAACTATTTCTTGTCAGCTTGTCCCATTGGCAAAAATTTAATAGAGGCTATCAAAAAAGTTTCCACCTGGTATAAGATGGGCTTATAGGCCATTATCACTGACTATCAAACTCTTTTTATAATATAATATAAAAGTACTCTTGGCTGTGATAAAAACTATCTTAGTCATTTGTGACTATATAAGGGCTTTTTTGTGGTCCTTGCCAGTTGATAAACCCTTATAAAAAGCATTCTGTATAAATTTATTAATGTAAGGATTCTTCCATTGGTCAAGGAATTATCTGACATACTTGGGGATTTCATCCATGATAGGGTGGTTCTTTTATAGAAGCTGGTTGTGTGGTTGCTGAGTAGCTTAGTAAATATTTAACTCTTAAAAAACCCAAAAATATGAAAGGTTCTAAATATTCAGCGTGGGCTTCAAGCATTAACATTCTCATCATTACCCCTAAACACCTTATAGGTTTCTGTCCATATCCTCACCTGAAGATGAAGGTCTGAAATTAGATATAGGATTAACCTCTGAGGTAATTCTCCTCATTCCCCTGGTATCTTAGGTATTAGTTTCTTCAACTAATTATTCACTTCCACATTCTCAAGTTCTAGATAATCATTCTTCCAGTATAATGCAACCAGTTCACTTTAGTATGAATCCAGTAGGGGCTTATTAATATTATCACAAATTACGCTTTAGGTGCGCAGTTCTCCAATATATTCATATGATTAATCAAAGTTTACTTTATAAATCATGCTTCTCTCTTTAAAGTAATTACAACATTTAATGGCGCACATAAGCATGATGTCCAAGCCTGCCTCACATGGGTGACGCAAAAAAGTCTTCAGAAGTTTAAAGTTTCCTATTATCTTCATCATATGATCAAATCATAAACTTATCTTTGTGAAAGGTAATACTCATCCCCACCCGTCCCTGTCCAACTTATGGTCATTTTTATGTATATTGTTGGCTTTTATTGGGGATGCGCTTCAATCTTTCTAATTAGAGTATATTGCTACTTCAACTTGCCACCTCCAATCACATGTGATGATTGCATATTCAATCTTTATGTTCCATTGGTATTTTCATCTCAGTATCTTAAGGTTTACTCCCCTGTAGTGAGCACCAGTATCAAAGACTTACCTTTGCATACCAGAGTATAGGTAGGTGCCAAGGTTTGAAAAACTCTACAGAGGATAATAAGGTTGTTACAAAATTTGATTTGGAGTAATAAAAACATGGAACTGAAGAGACATCTTACTGCTTAATGGATTTGAGCAGCCATTTTTTGGTGGGTTTGTAAGATAGGAGAAGTAATCCCAGTTGAAGTTCTCTCTCTCCAGTGCACTCATTTTTCATCATTGGAAACACCAAAAACTTTTAACATTCATTTACATGGGTAGTTAAATGACTTAAGTTAACCTTAAACTAGAACTTATCCATACAACAAATTTGGATGAAGTATTTATTACTTTCAAGTGTAACTTATGATAATTGTATTTGAGATTGGGGGTATATAATTACCTTGAAATTATAGATTTTTAGGAAAACCATAATATGTTACATCAATGGATTTAGATTTAGGGTTGTAGCATAGCAATGATCAATTTGGATATCATATTCTGGATTGTATTTTTATTTATTTTTAATAAACTGACTTGTTTCAAGTGTTTTAATCAAAATTATAAATTTAATATTGTTCAGGTTGTTTTGTCTTTTATTTTTATTTTAGAAAAATTTTGACCAGATGATCTGATCACTCAGTAAACTATAAAAATTATACTTCTTAACATGAGATCCACTCAGGTTCATTTATAGGCTGATACTGGTCATAGCCTTCCTTATGAGAACTTCCAATATATTCATATTTCTCAAAATGTTGATTTGCCCCTGATAATATTAAGGAATAAACACTTCAACTAGGCATAAAAGTAACTTCTTAAGTAGTATTCTTAACAAACTTATTTCAATTTTCTCATTATTTTATACATCTCAACTCTTTTTTTCTGTTTTCTAAACCAAGTAGGCAAATTCCTCACTTTTGGTAATTAATGTAGCTTTTATTTTTTTCTCTTTACACATATAAGATTAACTTTTCAAGAATCTGATAATTTATATTATAGCTTGCTAATAATTTTAGCAACTTAGTAAAAAATCAATCAATTTTTTACTCTTTGTTTGAGTGCTATAAAGTTGCTTGATTTGATAATCTAATTATTTTGATTGACAAAAATCCTACTCTTTCTGACATTTTCAGTTTCTTCTGTGATTCATTTCCTCAAATTTCAAAATATGTTTAATATTATAAATGTTTTTATATCTTCATGACTTCCAGGTACTAGATCAAGAAGGTATTTGTTTTTAAAGTTGAAGCATAGCAGTCCATTAGTTGATCTTGTTTGGCTTAATACCAAATTTATTATTTACAGTGCTTATCAGCTTTGTGCTTCATGTGACTACTATATCCAAGTTGACTGATGATATCTTCCACTACTGTTCTAAGGTTGTTCAATTTTATCACCATGTTTTTGACTTTTATATTGGATTGCTGAACACGTTGGGTGATGAAGTCAATAAATATACAGATCTTTTGAAAACTGGATGTCATGGAGACTACCATGATTATACTGAGATATAATTTCTTAGTCTTTGGAAGAAACTCCACTAGTATAAAACCACCTCATGATCTACATATATAAATTCAAAACGCAGATAAGGAAGATGAACCCCTTTTTATAGACAAAGTTAACCTAAGAAATTTATTATTAGGTCAGGATGAATCACAAAAAATTTTTATACCTACTAACAAAAAGAAATACTAAAATGAAGATGATGACGCCATAACCAAAGACTATGAATTTACTCCCTTTCTATAACTTCAGGGGGAGCAAAAAAAGTACAATTGTCCAATAAAAGAGTAATTTCATAAAAAACAGACAATGATAAAGGAATGACCAAACAAAAATTTCCTGAATTACCCCTGACACAAGCAATTAAACCTTTTGTCTGAATTTTACCCAAAAAAGCAGTCAAGAAATTTTAAAAAGTCATTAAAACCTGAAGAAAGGCACATTGGAGCAACGCCATCATAAAACTCACCATTTAATAAGATATTACCAAATCAGGATAAGAATCAATATCCAGAAGTGGCATTATAGCCTCAACCAGAAGCGGGGATTAAACAAGGGCCACATGTTGAAAAGTGGTTTCTGTACAGGTTTTTGAGGTTAACCTTTTAACTAATAAAGCGTCTTGTGTGATGACAAGTATCATAAATTTAGGCCAGTAATGGTTCAGCAAAAATTGGCTTTTATTAATTAAAATGTTTAGGCACTTACATACTACAATAAACTAACCTAATCACTAGTAAAATCTAGTAAGACTAAAAGAAAAATAACTTAATTAGGGATATGTTCATAATTTAGTTCACTAATAACAATTTAATGCCCACTTATTAGAATCTTCTGCATTGGTCATCAGAGAATAAATTTAATACTATTCATTGACCTGCAGAAAATGACATGCTATTGGTTGGAACTTCCGTTGGATTGATTTCCAAGTGTAGGCGATTGTACCCTTGATTATGGTAAACTAAAACATCAAGAATCACTCCAATTAATTCATGGAAGTTGTGGGAATTTATATGACCACATTATCCAGCTTGGGATTAAATAAGCTTCAATTTATCCAATTTTTAGATTCATTTATTAAATTTAGCTTATTTATTTTTTAATCTTTGATAGATAGCTTAATCACATAAATCTGATCATCAATAATAATTGATTTTATAGTTAATTGTAATTTTTAAAAAAAACATATTTGATGATATACTACAACTTCAATTTCGTCATGGATGTTAATGACAATGTGGTGATGAGTAAGTTAGCTCAGATTGGTAAATTACTCATGTAGATGAATATAAAAGCTATAGTAGCTGATTTGATGGATATTTTAAATGGAAATTTAATTATGTATTCTTTATGAAAATCAGTTGTGGTTAATAAGTTAAAATTAATATCTATTTTAATCATCTAGGCGTTCTGATACAATTGTGATTGCCACAATTACCATAACACATGTCCTCTTATACTCTCATCTATATATATTCCCTAATTTCTATAATAAAATACACTTTAGAATCGTGAATACTTTATTATTATCAATTTTTTATTGTGTTTACTTTAGGTTGAAGTTGTTGAGAAGTATCATTCCTTTCTAAGTGTCAACTGCCAGAGTGAGGCCTAAGTCAATTATATCATCAATGTTTACTAAAGTGAGGCTAAAGTCACTTGTATTGTATCTTCCAGAGTAGGGCCAAAGTTACCCAAGATTCAAGACTTGACTAGGCTAGTTGGCGTCATACAACCAGCAAGTCTATATCTTAATATTAAAACTACCAGTAAGTGAATCTGTGCGCCAGTAGAAACCCCTAAGGTTTTTAAAGAAGTCTAAAAATTGATTTAACCTTAATTGCTAATCAACAACATCCACTTAAGAAGCTTAAAAGTCATTGACATAGACCTATATTATTTAATACAAGTCAAAGTTTCCTCCTCAGAAGCCTAAAAGTCACTAATACTAATAAATCATATTGGGATCAATCCTCAATAAATAACTAGTATTGTAAAATAATGAAAAAACATAATCTGATTAGAATTCCCAACACATCCCCCCACTTAACCAAATTATCTTCTTCTAATTTGTCTACTGATGCAAATTCCTTTTTAAAACCCCTATACCTAGAGGTGGTGGAAACCCAATGACAGTGTACATCACTAAAACATAAAACAATTTTAAGAATAACTAATGACATTTGTAGGCAATAAAAGGTTGGCAGAGCGCAAAGAATATGGTCAGCAACCATTGGCAAAAAACTTAATGGCCTTAAGCCACACCTAATAACAGACATCCTGGTAATAGTACAAATAAATATAAAGCCCCAATAATATTATTAATCAATTTTAGTTAGTTGCATGCTTTTAGAAAATTAGCATGCAGCCTACTTGATATGACCATTGGAGAGATCTTATATTGTATAAGCATCTAATGCTGACTTATCAATGACCTCTAAGGGTCCAACCCAAAGCTTGTCTAACTTGTTATGTTGTCCAAATCTATGGGTGTCACAATAGCCTATCTTTAATTTTTAAATATCAGAAGAGCTGGCCTTTTTTCATCTCCACATTTTTTTGATTTGAGCTTCCACTTGAGGTTATTGGAATGGGCAGTGAACTTTAGCCCTATCAAACCTTTTGTTAATCTCTCCAAGCACCATATGGAAATCATTGCCAGGCTCATTTCTAGCGTAGTTTATAAAAATCAGGGGAAAACTAGCTCAACGCTCATAAAGCAATTTAAAGAGGATTTCTTCATTGACTAAAGATATATTAAACTATAATCACAAATTGTCGCTGACAAAAACATTACCCAGCTGGAAGGTTTTCCAGTGACAAGCTTCTTCAAGGTATTGGCTATAGTACCATTTACCCTTTCACCCATACCATTAGTTTCTGGATGGTAAGATGTAATTAGTACTCTTTTTATTCCCATTAACACTTTGATTTTCAGAATTATGAATGTAGTAAAATTGATGACATTATCAGATAAGATAACCTGATGGCAACCATGCCAATAAATCAACTGCTCAATTAAAAAAATTGGCAATGCTGCTAGAATTTACTTTAACTATAGCGCGCTTCTCTACACAACGAGTCAAGTAATTAGTAGCTACCATGACATATTGACTCTTCTCAGTATTGATGGTCAAAGGCCCTACTAAGTCAATGATACAGTATGCCACGCAAACCCATATTATACTAGCCAGAAGTTAGTGGCTTTCTTAAAGGTCTTTTATGCCTGGCACATCACACAACAAGCACAATTTCTGCAACGTCAAAATTTAGGGATTCTCAGTAGTACTCCAATTGACTTGCTCCAGAGTTTCACAGGTCCCTATGGCTGGTTATCTTATGAGCGCTGATAAATGCAGTGCACTTGAGTGGCCATGGAAACAGTAGGGATTCTCCAACAATTTTTGAACAATTTGTCATTAATAATCTTCATGTTTTCCGTCACCTTGTTCAATTCTTGCTTAATCTAGTGGCTGGTCCTGAATAACTCCGCTAAGCACCTTCTCATACAAGGCATCTGCTTTACTCTGCAACACCAGAATAGTTGGCAACTGTGACAATCCATCTGCATTTTGGTTAGTGGTACCTTCTCAGTGTACAATCTCATAATCATATGATTATATCTTTAAAGCCCATCAGGATAGCCTCACTTAAAGCTCCTTTGAGTTATGCAGCCATCTCAGCAATGAATGGTCTGTCACCATGGTAAAATGAACTCCATAAATATATACTCTGAACTACATAAAGGCATATATTACTGCAAGGCATTCCCACTTGGTCATGTTATAATCACGCTCTTTTTTACTCAGAGTACTTTTCATATGTTACAAGGTGTTCATTGCCAAATTTGTCCACCTAAATCAACGCAGCACCAACTGCCATCAAGGATACATTAGTTTGAATAATGAACGGCTGATCAAAAGTTGCATATTACAATATCAGTTCCATAAACAGGTAGATTATAAAAAGCATCAAAGGAGTCCTGGGCTACCTTATTCCATAAAAAGCCTTTCTTAGGATCCTTTATAAGCTGAGAAAGCGGCTTGGTGATATAAGCAAAGTTCTTGATGAGCTGGCAATAGTAGCTGACCATTTCTAAAGGGTACTTTAACACATTTAAACACTCTTTGGGTGTTATATGGACCAAATCGCCTCAACTTTAGGTTTTAGGGCATAGTTCATTATTTCTAACAATAAACAACAATTATTTAATCTCCTTCTAGAAAGAATAACATTTTAAAGGTTTTATCTATAGATTTGTTGCTAATACTTTTTTTGAAAACTTTTTTTAAGTGTTCAAGGTGATCTGTAAAAGTGCAACTGAAAACATTGATATCATCTAAGCAGATGAGAATGCATAACAACTTCAGATCACTTAAACCAGTATCCACTGCTCATTGGAACATTGCCAGTGCATTGCAAAGACCTTGAGGCATCTGCATCAGCTGATATAGTTTATGGCTGATATTGATTGCATATTTTTAGTCCTCCTTAGGTAGGTCAATTTGCCATTACACAGATATGTAATCCATTGCCAAAAAGAATTGAGACCCTTCAAGGTGATCAAGAGCATTGTCAAATCTGAAGAAGTGGGTATGAGTTTCTTTTATCATTATTTTTATTTAGTTGACGTTAATATATAACAACCTGGTTAATCCATTTCTCTATTTTACAATCAGGATTTACTTATCCAAGGGCTTGAAGATGAGACCAATAACCCAAGATCAAGTAGCTTAGCAACTTCATTGGCAACTATGGCCTCACTTTCCCATGAACGTCAGTTTGGTTGCTACAAATTAACAGTTTACACATAATGTTGACTTTAAGAACTATACCTTTGGAGCAACCAAGGTCATAATCATTTTTGCAAAAACCCCAAAATATCATTCAAATAAACAAAGAGCGTGGTACTTTTATGACTCTGAGATCCTCACAATCTATCCCAATTGAACATGGAAAGGATTGCCTGGGATTTCAGGTCATCAGGTAAACCTATTTTATTCAATTGACCGAAGGCATGAAAAGATAAAAGCCCCATAGTAGGAACTAAATGACTGAGGGCCAATTTTGATTCTTTTCTATCTGCATTGGCCTATCCAATAGGGTTGACAACCAGTACCTGAATGTCGCCATGACTGTAGATTAAAATCCCAGGTGCAACATGAGGTTCAGTTCTACCTTTTTATTGTGCGTGGATTTCAGAATACAGATATTCAGTAAAATTCCAAGGTTTTGACAGTTCCTATAATATACTTCTCTTTGGAATTTACAATTGCTTATTTTTTCGCCCTTAAGAAAATTCAACACTCTTCAATTTGAATTGTTTACAACCTAGAACGTTAACCATTATAATGATACTTTACTGATATAATCCCATTTGCATCTAAAACTTATATAATCATATTCTTATTTATTGGTGGATCCCAATTCCATTGTAAAAAAAGAAGCAAAAGTTTGCACTAAAGTTTTGAGAGTATTTTCTTGAAAATCACACTGAACCCATATACTGTCATAAGAAGTCAGTGCCAATCTATATCTCATAACTTTGATTAGGCAAAATGATTGCCAGTGCGGTGACAAGGAGGCATCAAACTGTAGAGACAAGGCGCTATATGCTCCCCAAGAAGCAGCGGTATGAAGGCCTGCCATTTTGTAAGCTTTATTATGATCCACATAAGGTGCAAGCCTTAACTTTTTCACTAACTTTGTGGAAAAAAGTTTAGTTGAAGCTTAATGTCAATGATGTCTTGAACCTTAACTTGATTCACTAAAATATTGGCATAAGAGCAATAATAATAAGAGGAAATATTGTTTACTCAAAAAACGTGGCATCACTAGCTGAATCAAAGGGTTGAGAAAGCTGTTCAGCAACATTGGAAAATTGCTCATTAATGGTGACCTTGGAAATCAATATGTTAGAATTGTCCAAAGGTACTGCTAATGGCCTCCATGTACGCTTGCATAGCTTGAGGATGCTTTATATATGGTCGCGCCACCTTTTTCAATCATTTTGGGCTCAGTTGCCTTTTCTTGCAAATGAGTAACCACAAGAGCCTCATTGTTCATCTTAGTTGCTCTATATGGTTATTTTACTAAGTCTGGGGGAACTTGAGAATAGTCAAAAATAGACCGTTCCATGACTATTCCACCTGATCTTTTCCTGAGTAGGACATCTGATCATTGGCAGGTCAATCACATTGATCTTGAATGGTTTAATTTGGCAGAACAGCATAACATGGCTATACTTGCCATAATTGTAACAGATGACCTGATTTCTTATATTGCTTTTAATTCTAAAACAGCCCAATCTGAGCTTTGGGGCTGGCTACTGCTCAATATTTTTGAGGGATTTCCCTGCATAACTCAGTTTCCCAGTATTAATGTTATGGTACCTTTTGTTAAGGGCATCAAAGGCGGTCCCACAAATCTGCTGAAAATCTACCATTTAAGTAGTCTTTGTGTCCGAATTTAAGGGGAAGAACATGACTTAATTCAGCTCCTTATGGCCCTGCAGAGCTGATCTATTGCAATTTGAGTGTTAAAATTGGTCAACACTCCCTCCCCAGTGTTTAACTGGGCTTCTTGATAGAATTAGTTGGTAAAAAATTTGATGGTCTCATCTTTTTTGAATGTTGTTCATGAAGTCTTGCTTCCAGTTGGCAACATGTTCAGGGATGCCAAATTCCCCCATATTGGTCTCCTTGGCTTCCACATAAGTTCATTATTGGCAGCTAATTGGTTTAGGTCAAGATTCTGACTTGCCATATCAAGAAAGTTAAGCACAATAGCCACCTTTTGATGATCCCCACATCCTACCATGAACATTTCAAAAAGCCAAAAGAAAGCAGGAATATTGTTCCTATAAACTCCAGAAGCTTTGGAGTTAGCTTAAATTTTACAGTCTTAAGGGAATTATTGCTGATATTTCCTTGCCAGCTATTGACTTGACTTGATGCATTGGGGCGCCATACTGGATAAACATCCAGAGTTTCTAGTTCCTTCCATAAGTCTTATGGCTAGACTCATTAAGACTGTCCTTCATGGATGTAAAACTCTCTGAACAAGTCAGATGCACCTTTGGGGTTCTCATAACAATGGCTGATGATTCTCTCAAACTTGGCTAAATGATCATTAAATATTTTTTCTCATTTCTTTCAGTTTAACTTCCATGTCTTCATCTTCTGATACTTTTGCCACAGTTCCTCAAACACTTTGGTAACTTATGGTATTTAATAGTGTTATTGTCCGAGGATTTCCCTAACACAATGAATTGATATTACATCTCAGATAGATCCAAACCCTATTTTGTCATAATCTCTATGGGCTCAGTTTGTCCCATCAGTACTTCTCCTTACTTCATGTATATGGAGTCCAAAGCTGTAACTTTGAGACATGATAAATCATCCCAAACTTCTTTAAACTAAGCATGGTTTAAAGTCTTCATATTGCTAACTAGAAGGCTCAGTTTATTAATTTCTTCCTTGACTTCTTTTTGCTACTTAATGATATAATTAATTGACTCAAAGAATTTTACAGCAGTCATTATACTAACATATAATTCAAGCTCACTTTTTTTGTGAATTTGGCCCTCACCAGTCTCAACCCACCAGTTCCTCTCTTTACGTGATAGTTCTCTGCTCATACCTTAAATCCTTACCAGCAGACAATGTCAGCCTATAAACCCCCCTGTAGTGAGAGCCACTTGTTGATCTTCAGTTATTGCACAGGTTTGCAAGGGTTAATTCCTTAACTAATTAATCTTCCTATATTATGACAGTAAGCATGAAGCTTAGCTGGTAACAGATCACCCAAACCTTGGTCTTTGTTCAATCAAAATATTTAGGCAATTCTGGCCTATAAAAAACTAACCCAATTACTAGTAAAGTCTATTAAAACCAAAAACAAGATAATAATACTAGGTATATAATTCTTATATATATATATGTCACTCATGACAATTTAATACCCACCTAATAGAATTATTGGCATCAGTTGCTGGAGAACAACTTGACTACTATTTATCAACTTGCAACAATTGACATGCTATTGGGTGGAACTTTCATTGGCTTGATTTTCAAGTGTAGAAGATTGTGCCCTTAATCTGGTAAACTAAAACTATTGGGGATCATCCCTGGAAACTAGTGGAAGTTTAATCGATTATTAGCTATAATTGCAAATTTGCAATCCCTCTTCAGGAGCCTAAAAGTCATTGACAGCTTTGAATGATTAATACTAAGTTGGAGCTTTCTCCCTGGAAACCTAGAAAGTCAATGCCACTAAAAAATCTTTAGTATTATAACATGTTGGGAAAAGCATAATCTGGTTAAAATCCTAACATTACCAAACATCCTGATTCAGGGATGTCCACCTCAAGATAGAGCTTGTAGATAAAGGAATTAAGTCAAAAGGATGTTACCACCAAGGCAGAGATTAATAATAGACTGACAAGGAGTTTTAGAAGCCTCTACAATTTTGCCATACCCTATTGCTGTTTTATTATTAATTTTTATTTATTTTATATCATGAATTTATGCAGTTAGCATAAAAGTACTTTAGTTTTATTTTATTAAGAAGCTTTTACCACAGAATCTCAAATTTATCCTTTTTTCCACTTAATATATGTTGTAAGTGTGGAGATTTTCAGTAATCCGTCAGGAATTGTAAGAAAAGGACAATCATGATAAAGGATCCCTTGGTTGCTGATAATGCCAAGAGAGAGATTGGTTGAGGTTTCCGTTGAGTCTTGTGCTAGAGGCCAGAATACTGAAGTCACGTTAGAGAGTGTCAGTGAAAATTTACCAGCGGGGCAATGAGCAGTTCTTTTTTTTAGTACTAGATGGCGGGGCAATGAGCAGTTCCAGACAGCAATTGAAGCTACATTGGTTTGTATCAGAAGAAGATTTACTTAGTAAGGATTCTCATGCCTTTTAAGGAGGTTACCTGGTGTCTAATCTGTATTTGACAGATTCTCCCACCAGCAAGTCAGCCACCCAAGTTAAGCAAGAAAAGTCTGAGAAGCTGACTATGATATCCAACTGGTGCATTTGGGCTTGTTGCTGAGTAAAGCTCCATTAATATAATGTAATTAAGTTGAAAATTACTGCTTGTTACCTAGCCTGATCATTCTCATGTTTCTCATGATAGTCTAAAAATACTTGATTTCATAGTCACTAAAATTTCCTATTGTTTTTAAATATTCATGTAAAGAAATTGAGTCTTTATAAAATTTTTAAAATTTCTTATTTGCTTATCTTAATTTTATAAGTTGTGAAAGAGTCTATGACTCATCTTTAATTCTCCATTTTTTTCAATCAAAACTCTTATAAAAATCTCTCTCTCATAGTTAGGAAATATTTTTGTTCATAGGATAGCCCATACAATACAATGAAGAATTCATTTGTTTTAGTATTTTGTGTTTATATATCTTGGAACCTTTAATCAGATGGCCTCTTGTTGGATATTGCTATCATGACTGGATGACTGGAAATCTTTTTCTTCATTACTCTGAATTTTTTTATGGTAGCAATTACCTCCAGGTTTTTTCTTCTTAATATATAATTGAAAACCTGTAGTCAAGATTGTTATAAACCCCTTATTAGCTTTACTGATTCACAATCTTTTTAAATGAAATATAAATGGCCTGATATTGTTTAAAGACAGATATCCCAATCAACTCTTTGAATAGGTGCCTAAACTGAACTAAGATCTGTTTAAATAATCTATACTGAACTATGCCTAAACACTACTAAGTAATTATAATAAAAGTATTGAAACTGGATATGTTATATTAATTAAAACTATGATATTTTTATTTTGAGGTAATTATATAAGACTTTTGAACAATCCACCCATTGTTATAACACTTAAATTGGCAACCTTTGTCTAAAAATCAAAAAGCATACTTACTATTATCACAGACTGACTTTTAAATAGCATATTCATTGTTTAGTCAGTCACAGCTTACTACTCTTAAAGGAGTGAGCAGCCATGCTTATATATTGGAACAAATTACTCTTGAGATAGCATGCTACATCTATGAGATACTAAGTTCAATACCCTTAAGAGAATTTTTCACTTTTTTGGTAGTTCCCATTCATCACATAGAATATCAGTTATTCTTAATTAATCATTATATATAATAAAATAATAACAACACAAGCTAATTTTATGTTTTTATAAAACCTTTGTTAGCAATTTACTCAACTAATTTAATTGGTATTAGGGGAAATATCCCAGTGGTAGAATATGGACCCTCTACCACTGCCTTCACAGGTTTAATCCTGGAAGATGAACTTTGGGTAGGGGACAATTATGACTTTGTTGGCGTTGAGCACCAATGCCCTGAACTGCAATAGCAAATAGCAAGGTGGTCCATGGAGTTCCTGGCCTATCATAAATCATGCATGGAGGTTTTCTGGGTTTTATTCTCCTTTCACATTATTTTGAATCCCCTTCATTGGTGCGGTATCATCCTCAGGTTGGCCCACCCCAAATAAATAAAATAAAATAAAATAAAAAATATATATTTGTAATAACATTAAGATTAACCCCTAATATAAAAACAAAGGATAACCCTATTGCCAAACATCCCAATCAGCAATTGATAACTATCTAGAAAATCAAACACTCTGATATAATAAGAAAATCTTAATATTTAGCTAATCAAATTAGTATTTGAATAAATTATAAAAGTTAAAAGAACTTATCTACATTAATTTTGGATCATATAGACATATGACTCTCTAACAAGGTTATAGTATAAGTTTAATAATACCATTTTTACTATATCCTAATCTTAAATCTTGTTTACTATTATCATTTCAGTACCTTTATTCGGGATATTAATATATATATATCTTTATTTGCTTATAGTATACCCTTATGCTTATCTACATTCTCTCTTTTACTTGTGCCTCTATAAACTTTCAGTACTTTAGATCTCCTAGCACTTTGGTTTAATTTTTGAGATTACAAGCAATTATCTAATGTTGTTATCTGTTGGCAGGATTTTCCCAGCATCTTAAAGTAAACAGCATAAATGAGCACATAAAAATTACACACCTGAGATTGACTCTGTTGTATAACAGACCCTTAGTCTTATAGTTTGGACATAATAAGCCTTGGGTGACAAAGGCTAGTAATAGAGCTCTGGTAAATAGCCATGAATAGCTAATACTATTATTCTTGTACATTTGAAGGATATAATAGTATATAGGCAGGAGTTTAAGAGTTGTAATTATAGACCTGCTTATATAAACATATAGAAAAATTTCTAGAAAAGAATCTAAAGTAATAAAAATGGTAACCCATAATGAATTGGACATGAGAGGATAGAGGAGCAAACTGAAATTTTTTTTGTATCAAAAAACTAAAGTGCCCAGACTCTTAAGATAAAAATATAGCCTTAATAGACAAGGACTAGGAAGTCTCATATATAAACCTTAATCATAATTCACTAAGGAGTTAGTTAATAATGTGTTCTAGCTTCTTACTCTTTATTTATAAGTATAGTCTGAGAAATAGTGATTAGGGTTCATAGGCATGGGGCCAATCTCATATAGACTATTAATCATTATATTAATATACAAAGAGAAACCTTTGTACCCCCTTTTAAGCATACTATGTGCACGGAGGAGTGAGATTTGGCATAGTTAAAGTTTAAATGGAGAAGGAGTGCAGAAAGCTAAAATTTATATATAATGTGTTACAAATATATTACATTAAATGAAATAAAACATTCATTGTTTACATTCATACTTCCAATATCAAACACATTGCGTGCATGGAGGAGTGTGTGATTTAGCATAGTTCATTTAATTCAATAAGTTTATAGGTTTTGATAAGTGGTTGGTAGTTTTTAGCTGTTTTGTAAGTTCAATAATTGGTTTTTGCTGAGTGGTGGTTTATTTTTTGGTTGATTTGATAGGCTCAATAGTTTCAGGTAAGTAATTGATGGTTTAGTTAATTTGGCAGCTTAATTGATTTTAGCTAGATGGTTGGAGGTTGGAACATTTGATAGGTTTAATGGTTTCTGAACTTATTGGTGGCTATCTACCAATATAAAAGCTAAAAATTAAAAATAATCTGTAAGCTATAAACACTGTAGTGAAGCACAGGTATCTGGATGCTAGTAAGGATCCATTAGTAAATAAAAAGTTATTTTAGTATCTCTTGTCCTCATATAAGAAGACAGACTGCTTACTTACTCTTATCAACTACTATAACGTAGTGTCAACCCTGTGTGTACAGTTGCGGAAACTACATTATAAAGTGAACCAGCAACTCTACAGATCAATCTCAAGCAGATTTTACCATTTTTAAATAATAAATAAATCTATTGAGATAGTACACTAATTAGGCTAATCATTACTCTCTGAGCTTTGATTCTATCAACCAAGAAATAACCCCATTTTAAAAGTTTATGCTGTTTTATAAATCCTATATTAGCCTTAAGGCTAAAACACAAGCTTTTCAAGTACTCAAGTTTTTTGTATGGCAGTAACCTTTGTCACATCCTAGAAATTCTTGTATTCTAAAAATCTTGTCAGCTAAGTTAAATACCTAAATATTTATTTTTAATAAATTGTAAGATTAGTTTGAAATAATACTTTTTAGAAGGTTAAACTGAATGAGTGATGATTTGGGGTTAAAAGCAGCGCCCTAGTCAACTTTGTGGTAATCAGGCTGTCATTTTGATTAAACATTTTGTTTTTCTTGTCAGCATTCAGCATAGAAGAAAATATGCAGTTTAGTAATCTAGGAACGCGGTAGAGATAGCCACTTTTAATTCTTGATCAACCAAGAGACAGGATTTTCATTTTTGCAAAGGTTATAAAAGCGCCAAAATCTAGAAATAAACGTTTAAAATCCAGTAAGAGTCAAAGCACAACTTTTAAAACACAAAAATAATAGGAAGCATAGCAAAGCATCATTCCAAAACACGGCGTACAGCATCCTTCCAGGCTTTGTACTGGAGATCGCGATCCTGCGAGGAGATCTGGGGAGAGAACACATCAGTTTTGGCCAAATTGACGCATTCCCGAATATGAGAGATGTCTTTATAGACCTTGGTGGCAAGCCCTGCGGCCATGGCAGCCCCAAGAGCGGAGGTCTCACACATATCGGGGCGTTCGACGGGAATGCCCAGCAAATCAGCTTGAATCTGCATGCAGATATCACTGACAGCCATTCCTCCATCTACTTTGAGGTTGGCCAAGTTTTCCCCTGAGTCTTTATTCATAGCCTCCAAGATCTATAAGTTAGCATAAATGATAAGCATCGAATTACAGCTCGGGTCTGAAAGCATGCCGCCTCAAGAGCAGCACGCGCCAGGTGACGTTTGTCAGCATACTGGGTTAGCCCAACAATTGCTCTAAAGGTTAAGCTAATAGAAGCAAGCTCTTTACCCGCGGGCATCTGGGCGCCAATAAGGAGCCAGAAGCCCAGTAAAAGCAGGAACGAAGTACACGCCAGCGGTGTTGGGAACCTGCTCCGCCAACACACCTAAAGCTATAAGCGAGTTATGTTACCCTTACCAACTTCAGCCGCCGACTTAATTATATTTAAATTGTCACGTAACCATTGAATGGCAGCTCCCGCCACGGCAATCGACCCCTATACAGGTAAGGCTATACATCGGATAGTACCTCGAGGGCGTATACAGGGGGCTCGTCGCCAAATCGGAAAGCTACAGTGGAAACAAGCCCATTTTTGCTAATCGTGGGGGTCTCGCCCGTGTTAAATAACAGGAAGCATCCCGTTCCGTAGGTGTTCTTGGCTGATCCAGGTGAGAAGCACTTTTGGCCAACAAAAGCTGCCTGCTGATCGCCCAGGCACCCCGCAAGGCAAGCCCTCCAAAGGGCAGTTTGCACCAAAGTTGAAATAGACCTCGCTAGAAGAGCGAATTTCAGGAAGAATGTCCCGCGGAAGATCAAAAAATCTTCCCATTAGTCGTCCGTTCGGCCGTACACCTACTTGAGAAGTTCATCGTCCCATTCCAGCGTCTTGATGTTCATGAGGTTGGTTCGCGAAGCATTTGACGCATCCGTCACGTGCACTGGCGCCTGACTAGCTATCCGCCCCCCAGAAGTGAATTTCTAAACTATCAGCATAGATCTAGAAGCATAAGGTTACATAGATCAGCCAAGAGTCAATAGTCCCAACCAGAAGATCGCCGTTATCAAACGCTTCTTTAACTGCTGGAACATTATCCAACATCCAACGGATCTTTATTGCTGAAAAGTATGTTGATAATGGCAGCCCGCAGCGATCCTGTCGGTTAAAAGCTAGTTAAAGCAAATTACTTGCAGCTTGTTCTTCACGTAGCTTTCTTGGTATCGCTCCACGAGGTTTTGAGTGCGGGCGTCACACCAAACTGCTAATGTGAGTATTCACCACGCTATCGTTACCTATAGCATTATACAGGGGTTTATGAGTGTGCTTGTTCCAGCATACAGTCGTCTCTCTCTGGTTGGTTATACCAGTTCCTAAAAATCAATTAGTTCCCTGAATTAATGCACCATAAACTAAAAGTTAAACCTGCAAGGCAAACGTCATAGGTAAAGCCTACCTTTGAGATCCGAAAGTTTGAACCCCAACTTAAGGAAATCAGCAACGGCCTCCTCAATACATTGGTTCACGCTATCAACAATCACCATAGGATCATGTTCCACCCACCTAAAAAATAAGCACATATATCTCTAACTCATGAAAATTTCTTTAAGTTTACAAAATAAGATTAGGAATGAAAGTAATTTTGACGCCTAAAGACGCAACAAAAACACCGACAGATGGTGTAGAAGTGATATCAACATGCCATAACCCGAAACGACAAAATACCCAGCTTGTGGACAAATCTGCTGAAACTCCTTCTGGCACTGAGCAACAACCCTCCCGTTAAAGTCAAAGATCAGGTATCGAGATGAAGAGGTCCCTTGGTCGATGGCGCCCAGAAATGGAGCCTGGAACGTAGCTTCTGGGATGGTCATTGTGAT
Organism: Massospora cicadina; assembly: GCA_022478985.1. Lineage (NCBI taxonomy): Eukaryota > Fungi > Entomophthoromycota > Entomophthoromycetes > Entomophthorales > Entomophthoraceae > Massospora > Massospora cicadina. Next base: position 32,133 of record JAKSZP010018946.1, on the reverse strand, counting down.
CGTTGTGTAATAGTTAATCCTAAGAACTAACGGCTCATGTCCTTATATTTTTATAACTGATAGGAGACATCCCTAATCCCCTTGAAACGTAATTACATTTGACTAAGGTTTAACCCAAGTCAAATCGATGATTCAATACTGTCCTATTTTAACACTTTCATGTCCAGTGACAACAATATGTTGTCACGTGCAACTGGCGTTTGGTTTGCACGTGACATGTTGATGTCACCGGACATGTAAGTGTTAATAATTATATATCATCAAATATGTGACGACTATATCAATCTATTGGTTAGGTTTTAAAGAAATAGGGATTATTTTATTTTTTAAACAAAGATCCAGTACAAATAAATCGGGATGATCAGTCTTGGTTACCCTTATAAATTTTAAGCTTTCGTGCTGAAATTGGATACTTGCAATCGTTAGATAAAACTAGCGGAGTTACCCGGTGTTGCTCGGATTTTTTATCAACCAAATCAACCAGGTGTTCATGAGTAAACTAAATTTAAATAAAATAAAAACCTATCAAATCTAACTCCGAGTTAAAGCAATATTTAGTCAAAACGTTATTTATACAGATACCAAAATACCTAAAGCTTTATTGCAGAATAGACTATATCAACAGAGCTCAATTTGGCCTCTGTACCCCCCTGTTGAATTTTATCAAGACAGCAATATCCCCTTGTTTTACTACAGTAATACCATTCGATATTTATTTCTCACCAGAAGATTAAAATGATATCCATCTAGTACTAAAAAAAAGATTAAAATGATCTTTTTTAGATTCAGATATTGTTGGCTATGGATATGTTTAGAGACTATCCAACCTATCGATTTAACCAAAAATCACCCAGCCAAAACCAATTAAAGCTATCGAATCAGCCATAAACCACCATCCACTCGGCCAAAACCAACCAAACCTATCAATCAACCTAAAACCACCAACTACTTACCTGAAATTATAGAGCTTATCAAATTGCCCAAAAAAACCACCATTACCCAAATAACTACCAAACCACTTGGCAAATTCATTGGCCTATCGAATCAACCAAATAATATCAAAACGCTCAGCCGAAATGATATACCGATTACTATTAGTATCTTATATATCGTTTTTAAATGTCTACTTAAAAATTTTCACTGATGTACTCACTGACTGACATATGAAAACTTCGAGCCTGATGGGGTCAATCTATTTGGGCGAGTGGGTGAGAATTGGCGAATATTATCTAATAATTCACCAAATTGCTCATCTGAAACTCAACAAAAATCAATATTAGAGTTATTAAGTAGTTAGGATAATCAGCTCACCAGCCACGAGGGCAACAGCGGAGCTGTTAGTCCGAGTGGTTCGAGAGTAGTGCTGGCACAGCCTATAGGCTACAATTTGAGCTTATCATCTGATAAACTTTAAATACTGTAGCGAAGCATGGGTATCTTTTTTTTAGTACTAGATGAAGCATGGGTATCTTTTTTTAGTACTAGATGGTTGAAGCATGGGTATCTTGATGTTAGGTTTATATATTTTAAAAACCTGCCTAATTTGGTCCACCTAATTAATAAAATACTTTTGGCAAGTTAAGTAGTTGATTTAGTAGTTTGGAAGATATGTCACGTACACAATGATTTTAAATATATAGAGATGTTTTGGGTAGCAGTTTGGTGTTATTTGATTGATTTGATAGGTTTATTTTGTTTGGCCGAGTGGTTGATGGCTTTTGGTCAAATCAATCGGACACGGTTTAGTTTAAGGGGTGATTAGTTATTGGTTGCTTTGATAAGTTCAGTTAGGTTTACCTGAGTGGTTGGTGGATTTTGGTTGATTCGATTGAGCAATTAGATTTGGCTGAGTGGTTTTGTTTATCTATAATATAAACTTTAAATTAATAAATTGAATATCTGAAATTTTAGACACCGTAGTGAAGCATGGGTAAATCAGCTAGTTATATATAACTTTCAAATTTAAATTTTATTCGAGGCACGCTGACCAAGAGACAGACATCACCGATTCAAAATGAAAAGCCCAAAACAAACAGGGCAACAAAACAAAAGGAAATAAAAAACCTCCAACCAGGCAGGTAGCGGAGTACCACTAGCCCACCATGGCAGAGGGGAGGAGAGTCGGGCAGCTCTTTTTCAGGCGGAACTTGTATGGAAGATGCATATTAATTGTAAGCATGGACAAAAGCAGAGAGCAAGGGTATTGGGGCATCAGCGTGGTGGGGTTGGAGGAAGGTGGGAAAACAGTCATTTACCTCAAGGTTAGCTTGGAAGACAGCCTCAATTAACTCTGCAACATGAGGTTCCGCTTGGATGAGGGCATCTGGGAATTGGGCCAAGCTGTCAATCATTTGCCAGGTAATTTTAGAGGTTGGGTTGAATGCTGATAGTTCTGCAATATGTACGACAGCATTGTTGGCATCATCAGCCAATTTGATTTCCTCCCATGCTACTGTAGTAGGTCTTGTTATTTTACTATTTCCACCGTTAAGGCTCAAGGGAAAAGAGGCATTTAAGGAAATTAGGTATTAGATATTTATTAAGGTATATTAGGTTGGGTTTAGGTTAACCATTTTATAGGTGGAGATTGGATTGGCATTCTTGCTTTGGGAAGTGGGCTGGGTTCTGAGGTATATTCAGTAATGGTCAGTTCTGTTCCAAGAGATATGATATTAGCTTCTTGTTCCTTAGGTAGAAGTGAGGTTCCTGTTGGTTTCCATCACACTTCCCTCCTTAAACAAGTTTATAGAAAAACTTGAGGCAGCATCCTGATACAGGTGTCATAATAATTGTCCCATTTAAGTATGCAAGTGTATATGAGCCTTTGCCATTGATTTTAGCAATCTTAAATGGTCCTTGCCATTTTGGCATAAATTTACCTGATTGAGATTTGAGTACATCATTTCTAAACAGGAGGACTGTATCCCCTACTGAAAAATGGGGTGATTTTGTATTGGATTTGGCCTGTGCCATCATAGCCTTTGCCTGGGTATTAATTTCTTCTGTCACTTGATTACAAGTGGTTACAAAAAAATTATTCTCAATTCTCTTTGTTCACTCATGATTGCAATTTGAAGGGTGTAAACTTTATACCAAATAAGACTTCATAAGGGGTACATTGGGTTGTGTAATATTTTTTGTCCAATAAGCCCAAAGTATATCTGGGATTGTGCAGTCCCATTCCATGAGATTAGATACTGTAGATCAGGATAATGATTCTATTAACATCTTGTTAAAGTGTTCAGTTTGGCCATTGCAGTGTAAGTTGTAGGATGTAGTAAAGATATGTGAGGTTCCCACGTTTTTGGGAAATTCATTAATCATGTTATTATTGAAGTGGGTCCCACAATCTGTAAGGATGCATTGAGGTGGGCCAAATACTGAAAAGATATGGTTAAAAAGAAACTCTGCAACTGTTTGAGCATCCATTTTTTTGGTGGCAATAGCTACTGACCATTTAGAAAAATATTCTGAGGCTACTATAATAAATCGATTGCCATTTTTTGATACCGGTGAGATAGGTCCAACAAAATCCAGTCCCCACATTTCAAATAGACCATCTGTAGCAATAGGCAAGTAAATCTGGTTATCTACATGTGATTTATCAAATATCTGACATGGGTAACACGTTTTTACCCACTCACAACAGTCTGCATAAGTGTTTGGCCAACAATATGAGCATTTAAGTCGTTCCCATGTGAAAGCATGTCCAAAATGTCCCATCCTATCAAGATTTAAGCCAAGACAGTGTCAGCGTTAACCAATCGATGGAACTTGTTGCAGTTCATCTTTTTTTAGTGGTATAAGGTTCCATTAATGACTATAAATTTTAGGCAAGCTGCTAACAATTTCAATTTGTTCTTTATAGTTGAAGGGATTTTAAAAAAAGTTAGAAATTGCCAAATATCCACTTGTTCAGGTTCTAGGTCCAGTGGAAACATTGCTAAACATTTCTTAGTATCCTTGACTGAAATTTGGGATAAGGCATCTGCTAAAACGTTTTGCTTTCCTGAAATATGAATAGTATCAAAGTTGAATTCCATTAGTTTATAAATCCATCAGATTCACCAGCTTGATAAAGCTGGCCCATTCAAAATAGCTTGAAGTGCTAAATTGTCAACAAATTTGGTAATTTTCCGTCCTAGAAGATAATAAAAAATTTTCTGAAAGCCCATACCACTGCTAATGTTTTTTGTTCATAGGTTGAATAATTTTTCTCCTCTGAAGTGAATTTTCTTGACATATATTCTATGGGTTGATATATGTTGATTTTTTTTCTGTGATAAGACAGCACCTAATGCATATTCATTTTCATAAGTAAATATGTAAAATGGTTCTTCAAAGTTTGGGTGAATTAGGATTTGGCTATCCACTAGTGTTATCTTGAGTTTTTCAAACGCAATATCATGTTGGCTCGTCCATATAAACTTGGTTCCTTTTTTAAGTAGTTCAGTTAGTGGTGCTGCCAAGTCTTCATACATGGGTATAAAAGTGGCATAGTATCCTATAGCACCTAAAAAGGATCAAATCAATGGAATTGAGTCTGAGCATTTTCACTGTTTTATTGCTTTCACTTTATCAGGATCAGGTGAGCGCCCTTGTGATGAAATTATGTGACCCAACAGTTTCAGTTCTTGGATAAAAAAGGTTGATTTTTATGCATTGAGTGATAATCAATGTTTCTTAAGTCACTTTAGGCAGGTCTGGATATCCAAAAAGTGCTGGTTAAAGGATGACGATGCTATTGTAATGTCATCCATATATATGGTTACACATTTTGTAAGCAAATCTGCAAATACAGTGTTCATTATATGCTGGAAAGTTTGTGGTGCTCCTGAAAGTCCAAAGGGCATCAGTAAAAATTCAAATTGGCCATATTTTGTCACAAAGCTTTTGTACTTGATACTGTTAGCTGCCATTTCAATTTGGTGGTAACCTGAAAACAGGTCCATATTTTTAAACTATTTTTTTCTAAAAAGGAGGCAAAAATATCTTGAATTTATTTTATTGGGTATACATCATCTTCAGTTACTCAGTTCAGTGGCACATAATTAACACATATGTGAAGTTTTCCATTTTCTTTGGTACCACCACAATTGGAAATGCCCAAGGACTCTGACTTGGCTGGATTAATTTGGCCTTTAGCATCTTTGAAATTGATTCACACAAATTCATCAAACTTTTGAGGTAAATGGTAAGGTTGTCATCTAATTGATTGGTCTTTAGTAACAGTGATATAATGTTCTCCACATGATGCCACTGGTAGCTCATCCACATCTGATACTTCTAAGCATTTGAATTGGTTCAATAGGTCTATAACCTTATCTTGACATTGAGTTGATAAGAATTTGTTTGATATGATTTGCGCAGTTATTGACTCACAAAGCATATTTGAGGATTTGTTTCCAGATTAGGACCATAAGTGATCCTCTGTGGGGCTAGACCTTCCTTGGTGGCTATGGAGTAGTTGTCTTAAGCATAATCAATATTAATTCATATTGATTTAAGTGTGTGGCCTCCTAATAGTACTGAGTAAGAATCTAGGTCAAAAATGGTGGCATTTATTGTAAATTGCATCCCAGCAATTAATAGTTCAATATCTGTTACCATTACAAGCGCTTTTGCTGTGGAGCTGTTGGCAAATGAGAATACTTCTGTGCTTTCATAAATGGTTTCAATGCCACATTCCCATAAGAACTTAAGGGATATAATATTTGAATTAGCTCCTCCATCTAGAATTATATCAGTCTTGATGCCTTGAACAATTCTTTGGGTACATGGTGCACCATCATCTTCTAGAAAGGATTCCTCTTCATTTCTTACAGATGGGTGGAGCTGCATTGAACTCAAAAGCTGCATTAGTTCTACTCACAGGGCTGGTGATGAGTGACAGAGAGATGCTAGTTTACACTCTATGGTCGTGTCATTTATTATAGACTGGGCACTGATTCCTGATGGATTAAAATGCTGTTTCTCTACTCTTTTTCTGCTTTGCTTCCTTGGTTCATGTTCTTGTTCTGGGTTTATGGGCCTGTCTGTACCATTGCCATCTACTTCCATTAGTGTAGTTTCAATAGGTTCTGGTTCATTTTCCAATACTCTTCCATCTGGTGCAACTGTAAATCAGAAACATGATTTCTTTGGTTCATATGAATGGTTCAAAAGGTCTGCCACTATGATACAATCATGTGTTTTTCTATTCCATTGGGTAGAAAAAGCTTCATAAAGTAACTGTTCTTTAGGTTTATTGCGATTGGGGCATACATGAAAAGTATGGTTTCCTTATCAGAGGTGGCATGGTTTCTTGAAATAAAAGAGGTGTCCTGTATTCTTACAATTATAGCACTGTATAGATGGGTATTGAGTCTCACTGCCTTGAGTTAATAATACTGAGAGAGAGTTGAACTTCTCAGTTAATTGATCCAGCTTGGCAGACATGCTTAGATCCATAGGCTTGACTGGAGGTTCTGGAACTCTACACTCAAAGATACTTCTGTTGTTTGTATAATAATTTGATGCTGATGAGCCAAAGGTATTTGATGCCTGTGCTTGAGCATAAGTATGTGCATATTAATGCAGTACAGAGATTGCCGCATTGACATCAATGGGTGAAGACTCAATAACTACATGGTGGAATGAATCATGTAAGGTTTCTAAGAACCAGTACACTGTGTAAGGAGAGTGTCTATAACTCTCCTGTTCCCAGAGTGGTAGTTCATGGTGCACAAAGCCAACTCCAGGGAACAAGCTGTTAGTGTGAAAGTTATTAGAGCCCAGCAGAGGGTGCTGGAGCAGTAACAACTTAGGCAGAGAAGTGCAAGTTTTATATTATAAACCTGCCAAATGTGACGCGGTGCACAAAGAGAAAGGGGGTAAGCGACCCAGGTTGGAGGGAACCTGGGCAAACCAATGGTGCACTAGGGGATAGCTTGAATGTATAGGAAATGGCAAGATTAACAGAGCGCGAGACCTCCTCAAAGAGGTTTGCACGCAGGAGCGTTTATAATATCATAAAATAACGTAAAAATGGGAAAAATGTTTATTAGGAAGTTGACCAACAAGGAGTGTTGGTTGAGGAAAACATAATTAAACCTCAACGGGGAAGAAGGGACGCTGAAGTGGGCCCAAGCATCAACCCACCAATATGCACACACTACCATCCTGATTGATAAAATATGCTGAAACCAACTTCACTCATGTAATTGATTGAAAGTTGGATTTTACCCAAACATGTGATTTTATAAATGGAACAGGTTTTGAAACCCCATTCCTTGACTAACTGAACTTAACCATCTGTGTTCAATATGTAAACCATTTTTTTCAACGCCTGGGCTGACGTAAGGGGTGGGGCATTTGGCACCTCATTAGCACCAACCTGGGCATATTTTGCCTGTACCCAGCGTTGGTCTAGGGTATTCCTAAGGTCAGGGAGGGCCTGTAACTTCACCTTATAGGCCTCCTGGCGCCCATCCTTATCCTTGGGGTTGGTCCCCACTATGATATCATGTGACCATGACATTACCCTCTCCTCCCAACAGGGCTCAACCCCCCTCCAGGGGCTTGCACAAGGGAAAAGTTCTTGTGGGAAGGGGCCAACTTCATGGCAGCAACGGTTGGTTTGGGTTGAGATCCAGCATCCTGGGGGAAACGCTTGTGGAAGGCTTCAATCAGATCTTGGGCATGCACACAGTTGCGCGCTGGAACACAACTATTCTCTGAAGCATCAAAGCCCTTCCAGGATACCAGGTACTCCAATATTCTTTTAACGTGGCGGGAGGCAACTATTTCTTCCACCTCCTACTCTGGCGCCCCATACATGAGATAGGCCTCAGGAGTCTCTGGTGGGGGGCCCTCAAACAACGTCAATTTGCTCTCATGGAAGACTGAGAAGATCTGAAATGAAGAGGGAAGATCTAGCCGGTATGAGGCATGTCCCACCTTTCTAACAATGCGGTAAGGGCCAATCCTCTTTGGTCCCAGCTTCTTGCATGGCTGCTTGATAGGGATGTTGTGAGCATCAAGAATCATGAGATCCCCTTTCTTATATGATGGACCCACTTGGCACTTTCCATCAGTGTTGTGATTTTAACCAGATGGAATCCTCCAATGATTTATCGTTATTTGGAATGATATGGCCAATCTCAGCAGAATAGTTTACTGACTGAATTTCGTGTTACTTGGTTCAATTGCTGGTTAGTTGCTCCCCAATTTGGGTTGAGCCAAAATTAGTATTCTGCTGAGTTTGGTATTTAGGTTTGAGTGGGGCCAATCAGTGGCCCCAAATTAGTAGAAGGATCACCAGTGACTAATAGCTGAGAATGATCCAATCATTTAGCAGAATAAGTGGTCAATGCCAATGGCCATTTTTGGTCTGTTGTGGGAATTCCAGCGAAAAAGCCAATGTATTTGCTTCAGATGTTTGCTGCCTGATTATCCAGTGTTGGCAGATCCAACAATTATGAGTTTGAGGCGGCTGAGGTTGTTTCTGGTGCCTCATTTATTATTAAGATAAGAGGAGAATAGATGTCAGTGAGGTGTCGAGATATTCTGAGTCAAGCAAGTGACCAAAGTAGTTTCTGGCGCATTTATATCAATTCAAAGGTCAAATCTAAATATATCATTTAATTAGATTATTTATTTATATGGCTCACCGGCGACTTAAGGCTGAGGATATGCCAAAACTAATTCAGACATTGAGAAGGATGGAGTGAGAGGGTTGACGCTAGGGAAAAGATAAAGTAGTAGAAGAAGAAGTAGAAGAAGAAGAGAAGTGGTTGACTGAAAGAACCAGCAGAAGAGCTGATAGGTCGGTGATGGGCGCAGTAGCCCTTTTGTAAATAGTATAAATACCTGGCGCTTCCCTTTCAATAAAGATCTCCCTTTGCCTATTCTACTTTTGTTATAAGTTTATTATTTATTTCGTTGGTTGTAATCTAGGTTAAAGGGGATCCCCAAAATGGCATTGGTGACGTGCCAAGGGGTTAGCCGGTGCTGCTAGCCCCAACGCCTAAGGCAAAACGACAAGGGCTGACCAGTCTTCATACTGGTTAGCCTGCCAACTAGCAGATCCCAAAGTCGATTTTCTGACAATCAGCATTCTCCTTATAAACTTGCATTGCCGCCTCAAAACTTGTGGAAACCCCCTGGTGAACCATCTTGATAGTCTTGGCAAAGTCCACCACCACTTCAATCTTAGAACCACAGCTGGGCTCCATGTTAAAGGTGGGGTTAAAAACATGGTTGGCGAAAAAAGGGAACAACTGATAGATGAATGCAAAGTGTTTTTTTAACTAAATTGGGCCATAGAAAGGTGAGAAGCCCAATATGAATGATCTGCAGCAGTGTAACACCGCAAGAACTTCTCCAAGCACTGGTTCACTCATTCAGTCTGCTCATCTGATTGAGGGTGATAGGCAGTCAAACGGCAGGGGCGAATCTGAAGAGTCTTACACAACTCTTCCCAAAAGATGGAGGTAAGTTGGGGTCCCCAGTCACTCATAATCTCTTGGAGAACCCCATGAAGTGCAAACACATGTGCGACAAAGAGCCTGGCCAGCTCAGCTGTGGTTATTGTAGTTCTGCAAGGAATGAAATGGGCGAACTTTGTAAAACAGTCCACCACCACCATGATGGCATCATAACCATCAGAGACAGGTAACTCCACAATATAATCCACCGATAGGGAAGTCCAGGGCCCTTCAGCCTTTTGGACTGGTACCAACAACCTGCTAAAGGTTGCCAATTGGGTTTCATCTGATTGCAGATCAGGCACTCTTTACAATACCGCCCCACCTGGGCAGGCAAGCCCTTCCAATTGTACATGCGTCATATTAACCCCAATGTCTTTGCTTTACCAAATATGACCAACGATGAGTCCATTATGATGGCCCCAGATGATCTCAGGCACAGTGGTCCAGCAGGAACCCATAGACGCCCCTGAAACCACATCATCTCATCCTTCATGTGATAGCCCCTGGAGAGATCCTCTTGATTTAAAGAGCTCTTAGCAAAGATCATAGTATATTTGGGTGCCAATGACTGAGAAAGGACTACCTTTCTGAACATACTATATTCCTCCGCATTTTCCAGAGAGGCAAGCGCTGGCCCACTGGCTGGGGGAGAGGGAAGTTGGGACACATAATTTACTTGGTGGAATCATCAACTGTGTGTTATGAACTTCTACCTTTTTGGGATCAGGCGCTAAATCAGGTTTGTGGCTCAAAGCATCCGCCAAACCATTATCCTTGACCTTGGTGTACTCATACATGAATGCAAATTGGGCAAGGGTCTCATGCCAACGGATCTTCCATGGGGTTAGGACATAAGGAGCGCGATAGTATAGCAAGGCACGGTGGTCTGTATGTACCCATAAAGGTTGGTATGAGCCATGCAAGTGGTGACGCCAATAATTCAGCGCCTCCACCACCTTCAGTAACTCCTATCATAAACAGCGTAATTCAACTCTGGCAAAGACATCTTCCTAGAAAAATATCCCACCAGATGCTCTATCCCATCTTTGCCTACTTGTAATAAGGCAGCCGCTATGGCAAAGTCGGAGGCATCAGTAGACACAATGAACTCCTTTGAAGGGTTGACATGGTGAAGAACAGACGTGGATAACAGGGTGCACTTCACTGCTTGGAAAGCATTCTCCAAAACGGGGACCACTGAAGCACCTTGGCACCACTAGCCCTATATAAAGGCGCTGCCACCTCAGAAAGGTTTGCATGAACTTCTTGAGGAACGTACATGTCCCCAGAAAGCTCCTCAATTCTTTTACCAAAGTAGGGGTCAGCCACTCACAAATCACCTTCTCCTTGTATGGAGTTATCATGTGTCCCTGGTCAAACATGACGTTGCCCAGAAAAGTAACCTGGGACTTGAAGAATTCGCACTTGCTAATCTTCAGTGTAAGGCTGGCCGCCTTTAACTGCTCCAACACTTGCTGAAGGTATACTGCATGGGACTCCTGATCAGGGGAAACACCAGAATGTTGTCCATGTAGGCAACCGCGCATACCCCTAACAAGTCCCCCAATGCTGCATCAATGCGGTGTTGAAAGATAGCAGGGGCATTCTTAAGCCTAAAGGGCATGACCTGAAACTGGAAGATCCCTTTTCTGGTATGGAATGCGGTTAACCACTCTTGTCCCTTTTTAATCCAAATATGATTGAATGCATTGAGGCAATCCATCTTGGAGAAGACCTTCGCTTTTTCCACATAGTGTGCAATATGTGAATCCAAAGGGATGGGATGGAGGTCTGGTACAGTAACGTTATTGAGTTTCCCATAGTCCACACATGGGCGCAGAGTACCATCAGACTCCTCAACAAAGATAATTGGAGAGCATACAGGGGAGGTATGCTGAAACATCGCACCTTTGGCTAACTTTTCCTTCACCCACACATCCAACGCCTCTTCCTCCCAAACAGTTAATGGGTAAATGGGGCAGATATACGTACCAGATCCACAGCGAGCTTGAATTCACAATTGAACTTGGCGTGCTCAGAGAGGGCGTTGGTGGATGCTGCATCAAAAGAGGATTCCAAACCCTCCAAGCAAGAAGGTATAGGAACTTCCACTGAGGGCTTCAGCATAGGGGCAAGGCTATAAGGGTGAAGGTGGGGCCAGTGGGGCAATTTTCCCTGGACATTAGCCTCAGACAAAGGAAGAATTAGTGTGCAACCATTTTTTAATGTAAGGGATAGGGTATTCTCCTCAAGTTGGTTTTAACGTCAAACTTCCGCCACCACTCCAATCCCTAAATGATAGGGAACAAGAGATTTATGACATCCTGGAAATGATTGGACAAGTGGTACTTGCCAACCTGATAGTCCACTTTCCCCCTAGTATTCAGAGTGGGAATACTTTAGGACGCCCCACCCTTAACCATACCACCTGGCAAGTAACTCAGCTCCAGGTAGTCAGCTAGGCATTGGTCCATAAAGTTATTAGAGGCGCCAGTATCCACCAGTACAGTGGTGCTGAATTTCCCTAAAGGGGATGAAAGGGTAGCAGACAGTAGAAAAAACCCTTAATGGTCTTGATTAATAGCAGACAACGCCAGAACATCACCAACAAATTCATCCTCTGGCATTAGCACGTCAACATGGTGTGTTTTGAAATCATAGAAGGGGGAGGGTTAGTTGGCCACTCTTACTACTGAGGCCACATACCCCACCATGCCTTCTGCAGGCACATATACTTTATCATATTTAAAATGAAGTTCTTTCTCCACTTCCTGATTGCCACAGATCATGGTAGAGGTCACACGAGGGTTCTCAGGGGTTATTTGATATACTGGAATAGGGTTCTCATCCATGTCATAATAGCTAATAACCGGCTCAGAGGTTTGGATAAGATTTTTGTCATAAAACACGTTTTTAGACATGAACGATCCTATTCCCCCAACTGCAATGGAAGTCATGACGTTATCCAAGCCCAACACCCCCAGGACCATCTGCACTGATTCAACCTGCATTGTCTGAACGCGCTGTCAAAGGAAAATTGTTTATTTAATTTGAAATTGATAAATTTGGCATAAAGTCGAGGAATCATAACTTTCAGACCTCAAAGCATCCATATCCACCAGGTATTGGCATGAAGAGTGGATAATTTCCAGTTGGAGGCAACCATAATAATGCTGAGTTGCTCCAACCTTCAGGAAAAAGAGGAAACAGCGGTGCAGCTAATGACAGCTGAAGCCCACAGCTGGCGCCCACTGTTTCCACTTTGTAAAAGTTCCACATGGAAAAAGTTTGTGCACATAGATTTAAGAGGTTGATTGACTAATGTAAGGAGAGTGTCTATAACTCTCCTGTTCCCAGCGTAATAGTGCATGGTGCACAAAGCTAACGCCAGGGAGCAAGCCATTAGTGTGAAAGTTATTAGAGCCTAACAGAGGGTGCTGGAGCAATAACAACTTAGGCAGAGAAGTGGGATTTTTATAATACATAACCTGCCAAAAGTAACGCGGTGCACAAAGAGAAAGGGGGTAAGCGACCAAGGTTGGAGGGAACCTGGGCGAAACAACTGCGCACTAGGGGATAGCTTGAGTGTATTGGAAATGTCAAGGTTAACAGAGCGCAAGACCTCCTCAAAGAGGTTTGCACACAGGAGCGTTTGTAATATCATAAAATAACATAAAAACAGGAAAAATGTTTATTAGAAAAGTTGACCAACAAGGAATGTTGGTTGAGGAAAACATTAAAAAACTTTGGCGGGGGAATAAGGGGTTTGCTGAAGTGGGCTCAAGCACTGACCCACCAATAATCACACACTACCATCCTGATTGGTAGAATATGCTTAAACCAACTTCACTCATGTTGTCAATTGAAGTTGGATTTGACTCAAACATGTGTTTTTGTAAATGGAACAGGTTTTGAAACCATGTTCCTCGACTAACTAAACTGAACTATCTGCATTTGTTATGTAAACCGTTTTTTTCAACGCCTGGGCTGACGTAAGGGGCTGGGCATTTGGCACCTCACTAGTACCAACCTGGGAATATTTTGCCTGTACTCAGCGTTGGTCTAGGGTATGCTTAAGGTCAGGGAGGGCCTGTAACTTCACCTTCTGGGCCTCCTAGCACCCAGCCTTATCCTTGGGGTTGGTCCCACTATGATGTCATGTGACCATGACACACGGCTTGTGATCTATTGATATAGCAAATCACTTCACTCTGAACTTTCTTAAGGACATTCTGCATTGCAATTCAATGGTGACATGCCAGTAGTCCTTTGAATTTATTAATAAATTTATCAATATCATCAAAGTCTTTGAGTTTTAGGGTTATCATTTGAGAAGCAATATCAATGCCTGTGTGGTCAAATCATTTAGTTACTGCTTTCACAAACAGGTGCCAGCTGATAAAAGGTTGTTCAACATCAAACCAATCTGCTGCTTCTCCATCCAAAAATTGCTGATTTGTTTCAATTTTTACATACTATCTAGACCAATATCTTCAGCATAGTTCTCATACTTTCTAAGCCAACGCTGGAAATTTCCTGACTCAAAAGGCTTTAGTTCACGACCTTGAGGTGGGCTAACAAGGGATCAATTGGCGCTTGTTTAGGGTTTTCACTGGGACAGTTTCCATGGTAAAATTTTTATTTCAATTTTTGCTTAACGTCTTAAGTATCTGAATATGTTTTAGCACGATCACAAATTGTAGTAGGTTTTGTTATTTTACTACTTCCACCATTAGGGCACAAGGGAAAGAGAAAGTTAAGGAAATTAGGTATTAGCTATTTATTAAGGTATATCAGGTTGGGTTTAGGTTAACCATTTTATAGGTGGAGATTGGGTTGGCACCCTTGCTTTGGGAAGTGGGCTGGGTTCTGAGGTATATTCAGGAATGGTCAGTTCTGTTCTGAGGGATATGATATTAGCTTCTGGTTCCTTAGGTAGAAGTGAAGTTCCTGTTGGTTTCCATCACACTACTTCAAAGAAATCAAGGGGGAGTAGATTTTGCTCAGCCCAGTATGAAAATGATCCATTGATTGTGCCACTGCTTAGAGGAGTTGGTGGCAGTAGGGTGAGGCCACCGCTGCCAAGGCAAGCTGGTGGTCACTTTGGAATGGGATGGCATTGGATTTAGGAGCATATCATCTTGGTGAGAGGGTTTTGTCAAAATCAGAGTTACAAAAAGCCCAATCATATTCAACCAGCCACTATATATAACTTTTATTAACTTTTTTAAAGATAGCATGTGTCACTTCCCAAAATTCATATAGTAGTTGTGCCAAGTTTTCCATTTTACTGGTTTATTTTTCATGAGATAATGTATTTCATACATATATATATACATAAAATGGTTTTATTTTTATAGATATGCTTTAGAAAATCTCTAATTTCTTAAGGCATAAATCAGACTTTCCCATATTATGAAAAACAATTGCCTCATATTTATTCCCATTGTTGGAATTCAGGCTATTTTTAACTGACTTTGAAAAAGAAAAAGGTTATCAATTTGACCTGTATGTTTTTTTTCTATGTTTGTTTACACATAACTCTGAAAATACTGGACCAATTTGGATGATCATCTTCTAAAAAATAGAGGATGCTCCAACTTAGGTCCCATTTTACTTTTGTAAGTATTGTTCAAGTATCTGCCTATTAATTTAATAAGTATATTAAAATGGGCTCAGAAGCAATGGATCTCATTGTGAAACCACTTTATTGCTAAATAAACTTAATTCCACCATTGGTGAAATGATAGCTTTGAAGCACTTTTGATATATATCCTATGGCTGGGGGTATGTTCAAAATTCAGGCAGTATGAGATCATATTAAGACGAGCTTAAATCATTATAGATGGCTACTAATTTTCATAATTTGACCAAAAAACTCATCTAAATTTAATAAAATGAATTATTTTAGATATCAATCAATAAATTTACCATAGATTGACTAATAAAAGCAACCAAATATAATATAAAATGAATTACTGTAGATGATAATCAGGAAGTTTAGCACACGTTGACCAATAAAATCATCTAGATTTGATAAAATGAAGTATTGAAGATGGCAATCAGTAAATTTAATATAATTTGACCAACAAAATCAACTAAAAATCTTAAAATTATTTATTAGTATATTTGTTTATAAGTTAATATATATAATATATACAATGAGTTTTAATTTTATAGAGAAATAGTAAGGGGTCAAAAAGGATATATAGAGATAGTATATTTAATTAAAGTAGGAAAAAGAGACACTTTTAAAATACACTATTTTTTGGAGGAAAAAGAACTGGGGGTAAAGGTTTTTGGGGAAAAAAAACCTTTTCAAAATTTTTTTTTGAGAAAAAAGAACCTCCCTTAAAAAAAGCACTAAAAGTATGAAATTAAGAAATTATGCCTCCTCAATAAAACCCTTTCTTGAATTTGGCGCTATATTTTAACTGACTTATAGTATGCATTTACAAATATATATTTAGCACTGTATATTCTAAGTTGCTTATAGTTTACATTTGGACCCAATTATTACATAAGTTGTAAATTTTATTTGTGAGCAAAATTTTATAAGTCAGGCTGGAAGATGGCACCAACTTCAAAAAAGGTTTTATTGAGGATTTTTATTTCTCAATTATTTCAAACTTTTTAGAGCTTTTTAAAAGGAGATTCTTTTTAAAAAAATTTTATGCTTGCTGGTGCATTTTACACATGAATTATAACAATATTCTGCAGGAAAAGTAATCCTCTCAACTGCTAGAATAAATAACTTTAGGGGTTTTTATACTTAAACTAGTGGAATTACTAGCATCACTCAGGTTTAATGAAAAAACCATTTGGTATGATTAAATTCAAATTTTTACTATAAAAAGATGGTGGTATTACCTAACATCGCTCATAGTTAATTAAAGACAAATTTAAATTGAGCATATTAGATCTTATATCATAGCATAAATAAACCACTTAGCTAAAACCGTCAAACATACCAAACCTACCAATTCCAACTGCTTGATAACCCCAAACTAAACTTATTGAAATGACCAAAAACAACAACAGCTTACCAAACCCAATTAACTTATCAAGTCAACCAACCACCAAGTGCTTACTAAAACCATCAAGCTTACTAATAAACATAAAACTACTAACCACTTGCCAGATCTATTGAAACTATCAAATCAACAGAATATCAAACTGCTCAGCCATAACAATATAGTGAATACCATTGAGAATACATATAGTTTTCACTTCTTTCATATAAAACTTTTGCTTTAGTATATAAATGATAATTTTTAAAATTCAGAAAACTTTGCGGTCATGCACACAACAACTCACCAAAGTTTAATCACAATTGGATGAATGGTATAGTAATACATATGTGACAAAGAAACATTCACTTTTATATATAGATTACAATAAGAAAACTTTAAATAGTGCTAAAAAGTTGGTTGTTTTATAAATATCTTACTAAGTTGGGCCCAGCAATCAGAAAGCAAACCTTTTCAATATTTTGCTTCTTAGTGTTTAAATAAATTTGAGACTTGAAGTGAGATATACAAGAAATTTGGAATAGACTGAGAAATGCCAAATTAGGGAATATGTGGTTTTGACCTATTGGAGCTCTTAAGGCTCACCTTGCTTCAACTTGACAGCTGAGGGAGGGTTGAAAGCAGTTAAAATAAACCTGTGAGGCAAATATTTTATATATTTGAAACAATTAACTGGTGGAAAAAATATTTGCACCTGGTTGGACCCCCTCCAAGCTTATAAAAGGGGGTGGTCTCCACTTAGGTGGTTGAACTTAACTACATGGGGGATAAATAGGAGACTTGGAATGACTCCTGATTTTGCCACAGGTTCAGCACAGCCCTGCTACCCACAATATGGTTATTTGGACAAGGAGGGTGGTTAGACAACTTACCCCAATTCAAGGGATTCCACCAATAATAGAAGAGGGTTTTTGGTGCAATATTATACTTATTTAACTCCAATACACTCTTGTAAAATATATTGAACATGTAATTTTCTGATATAACCCCTTCAAGAGTGTTAGGAGGAGAATAAGGACACAAGAACTGGCCATGGACTTGATTGACAGCAACTCTGGTAGCCAGGGATTTAATAGAGTACTCATCCCCTCACCTATAAGTGACTAAAAGGGCCTTCCCAAATAGATATGAGCTTTTAACTTCTAGGAGTGATACAATTGTGGTAATATAAAAATAAGTCTGATACTTTAAAGGAGGGAAGAGGGGACTAAAGCGCATTTACTGCTTGCTCTCTTTAGTGATGGTCTTTTCCAAATTGGTCATAGCCTCTGATTGTAACTGGATGAGAATCTGAGCCAACTTTTTCATGGCTTGCTCAGGTTCAGTTTTAGCAGAGAAAATATATTTGGCCATCAAAGGCTGGTACCCCAGACTCTTGACCATACTGCATCCTGAAAGGAGATATTTTTAGGGTCCAGTGGTATATGATATGGTAGGCCATGAGGGTACTGGGCAAGTAGAGATACCAGTGAATAGGGTCTGAATTGTCCATCTTTCATAGTATTGAGACCAGGGTTACATTAACTCTTTTTACTGTACTATTTGTAGAAGGGTCATAGGGGGCTAAAAAAAGCTGTTGGCCCCCATTGAGGTAGCTAGGATATCTACCACTATTGAAGTGAAGTTCTTCCCATTGTTGTAGAGAAGAACTTAAGGACATCTATGGCAGGTGAAAATATGCTAATAGAGAAACATGGTGTTAGATTTTGCAGTTTGGGCATGAAGAGCCACAGCTTTGACCAATTTGATAAAATGGTCTATACCTATAAAGATATATTGAATTTCCTCAGTATTCTGGGGTAGAGGGCCCACCACATCTAGACTTATCATGTGGAATGGCTGTTGTAGGGTGATAGGTTGGTATTGATACTTGATCTTGAAGCTAGACTGCTTTTTACAGGTTAAATAAGCTTCCAGAACTTTAGTTATGAGCTCCATGATGCCCTCCTAGTAGTAGCGTTCTTTAAATTATTCATAGGTTTTATGTACTTCCCCATTCCACAAGATAGTGTGAGGCTCTAGAGTCACAGATACTTGTTATGACGGCTGTAGATAGGGCAACCAGTTTAGCCCTATATCTTGTATAACTTACCACTTTCCACTTTGGTATTGTGGGAGTGCCAAGATAGAATATTTTGCACAGGTTTGTCCTCATCAGCCCATGCTTCAGGAGTCATTAGTAGGACATGTAACCTCTTAGCTAACTATTGTCCAGGTGAAGGACAGGCAGCCGCATCAACCCATCAATGTTCATATGGCGAGTTCCCGCCTGATGCTCAATTGTCATGTTGTTATGCTGGACCTTCAAAGCCCAACAAGCCAACCATCACATAGGGTCCTTCATATTCTGAGATCACTTCAAGGAGGCATGATCAGTAACTAATTTGAATAAAGTCCCATATAAGAAAGGGTGGTAGTATTTTACAGTGAGCAAGACAGCAAGGCACTCCTTCATAGTGACGCTGTAGTTATGTTCAGCCTTTGAGAGCATCTTGTTGAAGTAAGACATGGGATGATCAACTCCATGTTCATCCAATTGAGCCAGGATAGCTCCAACGGCAGATTTATGGGCATTTTTGAGCAACATGAAAGTCTTACCATAGTCAGGGTGGTGGATAATAGGCCTTTATTGCAATAGCTATTTTAGGGTCTCAAATGCAGCTTTTTGTTCAGCACCTAAATGGAAAGGAGTGTTTTTAGTTAAGGGGCGGATAAGGGGCTCACTAAGCTGGGTGAATTTGGGGATATATTAATGGTGATACCCCAACATTCCCAAAAATACCTGGATGTCACAAAGGGTTTTGGGTGCAGGCATTTCAAAGATAGCTTCTACCTTGCCTCAGAAGGGTTTAATACCATCTTGAGATATTGTGTGTCCACAGAAATCCAGCTTCTTCTGGAAGAACGTACATTTGGAGGGCTTTAGCTTGATGTTAGATGCTCATAATCATTGGAATACTTCCTTTAAGTTCAGGAGTTGCTTATTGAAAGTTTTAAAGTAAACTGTGATCTTATCAAGATAGACAATCACATAACTCAGTTTAAGATCCTGGAGAATGTGATCCATCGCCCGCTGAAAGGTTCCAGGCACATTGCACAACCCTTGAGGTATCTGAGTGGTTTGAAACAGGCCTTCACTGCAGATAAGAGCGCATTTCTCCTGGTCTTGGGGAAAAAGGTCCATTTTCCAATACCCACTAGCCAAGTCCATAGTGGAAAAAACTTGGATCCAAAGAGTTGGGCCAGAGCGTCATCAATATGGGGGATGAGTAACTATCCTTCTTTGTGAAAATATTCAGCTTGAGGTAGTCTATTACTACTAAATGACCTTCATTTTTCTTCTTTATTAAGAGAAGAGGTGGCAACTAAGGGCTTTGGGATAGCGCCAACCACCCAGCGTCCAGCACCTGTTTAAACTCTGTCCACGTCCGTAGCTCCTTAAATTTTGACTTGCAGTAGGGTTTGGATTGGATGGGGAGAGCATCTCAATGTCAATGATATTAGTCAAACCCTTCATGTGCTCATAGTCAGTATCAGATTTAGAGAAAATGTCACTATAAGTCTATAGTAGAGTGTGGACTTTGTCAAGCTCAGTGGGGGTTAATTCATCAGAAATATGTACAATGGGAAGAGCACATAACGATTAGTACACAGGTAAGCCCATATCCACCATAGACCCAATACAGTGAACTGCTTTATTTCTTCAATGGAAATCAGCAGGCTCTTTAAATCTCTTGCTTTTTTACAACCATATCCTTCTTGTTAAGATTACCTAACAGGAAATTAATAGGCATTGATAAGCAAGGTATAGTACGCCTGGAAATTCTCTGTGCTCCAAAGGGCTAACTCCATCAACACTGATGAGGTGTAGTAGACAGTTGTGTGAGATTTGTAAGGTAATCCGAATGTCAATCACCTTTTGTTCACCCGCCTTAATTAAAACCTCTTCAGAATCATTGAAAGGAATTTCCTCTAGAGAGTCCACTAATTGAGGCAATATCTTTATATATTTCTATGCCATAATGTAGTGTAAGGATAAAGCGGAGGAGGAATACTCAACTATGCAAGCGTATTTCCATTTATTGATCTCGTTGTTAGTTAAAAACAGGGGAACCTCATAGTTAAGCAGGGAGATGTAGTCCTGCTTCAAGTTAATCATCACTTCATACTCAAGCATAAACTAGGTACCAGTGTATAGATCATAGGTATTGTTAGGCAAGGCCACTGCGGGGGCTAAGATGAGCTTCCCAAATTGGATGAGCAGAGATGATTAGGCACCAATAGCGCAAGTGCTGGCGGGACTAGCAGTTCCAAACTCTTGGGTGTAGTTGAGGTCAGGGGCCAACTTAATTTTTTTATGACTTTTAAAAAACCACGTTCACTGGGGATCCAGTGTTGCGGATAGCTATGACCCACACTCCATTGACAATGGCCTCCGCTTTCGTTAAGGTTCCACCCAAGTTGGGGGAAAGAGCTAGGACCTCTTCTTAAATAGAAAGTAAAAGCAAGCCTTTTAGCCGTTTCAGGGTATCTGTCTTGGATAGACTGCAGGGTTTGAACTCACTGAGTGGATTGAATCAGTGTGGCAATGAGCTGGTCAGGGTCACTGGCAGTGTCAATAACCTCAAAACCCTTGAGCACTTGATGGAGGTTAGTTTGGTGTAATACCCTAGCCATATCTACTCTTTCCAGGTTCAACCTTTCAGGTACCCTTACTTCAACTGGAGCTCCCAAGACATAATAGCCAACATCTTCACCACCTCCTTCAGATTCATTATGAGAGGTGTTTTCAATACAAATCATGGAGTCCATCAGAAGAGGAGTAGGTTCTAGGTATCGCTTGTTATAGGAGAGGGATGGGGGATGCTCCTTAATACTAATAACTTTTGGAGGAGGCGTTGTATGTGTCATGGCCCTACATTTTGCATTTGAAGTAGTAGGTCTCAGACTAGAGAGGGTCAAAGGAGAGATCAAAGAGATAGATAGTAGCTTATTGGAGGGATGTGACAGTTTAACCACTTGAGAAAGCTGCTCTGGAGAAATCATAGATCAAGGCGAGGGTTGACAGCCTTCACCAGCTGACTTTTTGGAGCTGAAGATGGAGAGGAGCACTGCCCCATCATTTCTAGTATCCTATGACTAACCTCACAGGAGGGAAGGGAATCTATTTGCTGCAGCGCCAAGAGAGCAGGTTGCCCAAGAGGAACAGTCATGGGAGAGTCTAAAAGGGTCAGAGTTGATTCTCGCCTCAGAGCTCTTTGCATATTGTCAAGTTCATAAAAGTCCACCACCCCTAGCGGAGCCTCCTTGGTATCTCTTACATTTTGGAGAGTGCGCTTGATTTCAGAGATAGGCATTGCTAAAGGGGGATAAGCCAAACCAGAAAAGGCAGAAACAATAGCGTCATCTAGAGGGAGCAGCTTTGCAAGCAGTAGAGGGTGGTATTCACTATAAAACGTTCCAAAAGGAGGCAATTGATTTTACCTTTTTTAGGCAAAGGCTCATAAAGACCTGTTTCTTTCTTTGCAAACTTTGCGCGGAGCCAAATTTCTCAGTGAGTAATTGTTTAACCTCCTTCCAGGTGCTGAGGGTGGCCATAGTTGTAACCATTATCTCCTGATCCACAAGGTCAAGAAGGGAAGGATGTATTTAAATCTTTGTCGGTCAGTTGCTCCTACCATAACTGATTCATAAATGAAGAGAAAGGAGGCAATACTGCCATAACCTGAGCTGAACTTATCTCTATAGTGGGGTTTATGAATGGAGTTCTGCTTGAGCCTTTAAAGTGAGACAAAGCAGTGGCTAGCTGTTTTTATAAAGAAGCTATCCTAGGGTTGGATGCAGTAAAGAGGTTGTAAGGTCACTTTTCCCACCAACCTCCATTATTTATAAAGTGTTTTTGTGGTGTACAGGCCCCCTTTAGTGAGCACCAATTGTTGGAATTCAGGCAACTTTTATCCTCACTGGTGGATTTTACACCTAAATTGTAACAAAATTCCGCAGAAGAAGTAAGCCTCTGAACTGCTGGAATAAGTAGTTTTAGGGTTTTTATTACTTAAATTATAATAGGAACTTAGAATATTACTAAATCTTTTGTTTTATGGGAGGATACCCCAGTGGTAGAGTATGGACCCTCTACCACTGCCTCCCAAGTTCAATCCCAGTAATGGACTTTGGGTAGGGGACGATTTTGACTGTGGGGGATTTGCGCACCAATGCCCCAAACTGAGATAGCAAATAGCAAAGGTGGTCCATGGAGTTCCTGGACTATCATACACCACGCATGGAGGTTTTCTGGGTTTTATCCTCCTTTCCCATTTTCTTCACTTCCCTAATTGGTGTGGTATTGTCCCCAGGTCAGCCCACCCCAAATAAAAATTTAAAATTTAAAATTTTTGTTTTATAATTATTTTATTAAGTTGGACTTGGCAATCAGAAAGCAAACCCTTTTTAATATTTTGCTACTTAATATTTAAATCACTTTGAGGCTTGAAGTGAGAGTTGCAACAAATTTGGAATAGGCTGAGAAATTCCAAATTAGGGAATATGGGGTTTTGACCTATCAGAGCTATCAAGGCTTGCCTTGCTTCAACTTGACAGCTGAGTGAGGGTTGATAGCAGGTAAGATAAATCCATGGGGCAAGGAAATTATATTTGAAACAATTAACTGGAGGGAAATATTTGCAACTTTTTAGACCCCCTCCAATCCATAAAAGGTGGTGGTATCCACTTAGGTGTTTAAACTAAACTACAGGGGAGATGGGAAGGAGACTCGGAATCACTACCCTAATTTTGCTGCAGGTTTGGCGCAACCCTGCTACACACAATAGGTTATTTAGCTAAATAGGGGGGATAGACAACTTAACCTGATTCAAGGGATTCCACCGAGACTTAACCAGGGTTTTGGTGCAATAAAGGACTTATTTGACTCTGATATACTCTTATTAACATATCAAACATGTAATTGTCTGACACCTTTAATATAAGTCTGGTTCATCAATGAAAAAGTGTACAACAAATAACTTTAAAAAGCTTTTTTTTATGACTCAGAATTCTTTTTAATTTTTATTAAAGTACTCAAAGACGCTGTGAGGAGTTTTGGGAGATTGTTAATATTTTACAAAAAAACAATTCAGGGCATTTTGTGAATCTCATGTTATTAGTCTCAGTGCAGAAGCAAGCATTGGATGACATTTAAAAAATTAATCTTATGTTATAAGTGGACTGAGAAAAAGCTATACATAGTTTAATATGAATTTAAAGGTGTAAACAATTCTATTGAGATATGTAGCAGGTTTTTAATTTTGCTTTTTGCAAGTGTTTCAAAGACTCAAAAGGTTTTAAAATGATAAATAAAATAGAAATGATTATTAAAGTGCTTAATTAAGATATTCTTAAATTCAGCGGCATCTAACTCTTTAACAATCCTTTTATTCATTTTTTATTTGGTAGAAATTGAGTTTATTACCACTGATGATGGATTGATTACCCCTATCAAGGTTTACAAAATATTTTATGTAAGGTGGGACCACCTTGGGACCAATATGCCGCATCAAAGAGAAGGAGGGGGGATAATATGAGATAAAGAGGCCATGACCTAAACCCAAATACCAGGATAGAACATCTTGACAAGTGTTCCCATAGAACTTGGCGGTGTTGGAGGAGGTTTGCTTGGGCTTTTAAGTGAATTTACACTGATGTAAGGCAAATCTGCAGTTCCAAATTTACAGTTAAGAAGGGGTGTGGAAGACAGCTCTACACTGTCCTCTGAAGTTGGCACAGATTTGCTTCACCAAACAGCCAAAAATTAACTGATTTAACTATGTTTTTTTTGATATAATTTTCTAATTTAAATGGAATATGGGGCCAAATTTTGAATTGCCTCAAGATAGATAGTATGAATTGTCCATAGGGATAATGAAAAAATGGCCGCTCAGAGCAATTCTGGGATAGGTAAGTCAATATTAAGTGCCATAAAATTTTCAATTAGGCAGAGCTTGGTGGGCACTCAGTTGGGTGCCATCAGTGGCCACATCAGTTTACAGACAAGTAAGGCCTTTTTGCACTCTTTCAAACTGTGCAATAGGGTGTCTTTTGCGCCACATACTTTACAGTGTTCTTGGGTTGAGTTGGACCACTCAATTGTTTGGTAGGCCCTGTGTAAGCATCACCAGACATGCGCCCTAATTTTTGGGTGAAGTAAAACTGTGTGTCTTAAATTTCCAAATTTTTTCTGAGTTTTTTTTTGTCATATGGCTGATCATTTTGGTCCAGAAGATCAATATGAGATAGGGCTCAGGTTCTTGGAGGGGGGCATTTTCTACTGTGACTTGTGTGCCCCTATGTTCCTGAGCATAGATGTAGGTAAAAAACTCTTGGTTGCATTGGCCTCTCATTATTCTGAATGGGAACACCCACTCATCTCAATGGGTGATCTTCAGCACCTCGCAGGAGAAGTTTGAGGACTGGCGTGGACCATGAACATTTGGGGTGGCCATCAGGTTGGACAGGAGGGTGTTTTGTGCTGTGGGGTTGGCGAGTCTGAGGTCCCTGGCCAGGTCGATTTGCACAGCATGTGAACAGTGGTTCAGTTCAGAGGTTGGGCTTGTCACTCTAACTATCCACTTACCAAAACATTTTTTCTGATTTGGTGATGTGGTCAGTGAGGCCTAGGCCTCCTTCTGTTCTTGGTCCATGGAGTAGGCCTATTTGTATCAGGGCTCTTCTGCCATCCCATAACCATGACTGCAATAAGGCCATGATGCAGTCATGGAACTCTGAGGACAAAGGGACAGCTGTAACTGGGAACTAGAGAATCAGGAGCAGGAGGGAATATGCAACTGCAACTTGCCCAATGAGTCCCATTTGCCTCCCTCTGAGGGAGGTGATGCAGGATGCAAGCTTTCAGACAAGCCCATCCTCAATCCTGGGCAGGCCAGGCCCATTGAAGTTCAGGGTGATGCACAGGTGTTTCACTGGGCCGCCTGAAGGCGCCACCCAAATGGGGCCTGGATTCTGACAAGTTTCTTATTTCTAGTGGATTTTGGTAGATGTCAAGAGTAGTCCTTAATTACCATCAAATTGAATGCAGTTTATAATATAATTCTATCTAATTGGACTCAATTTATTATTTAAATTAATGCTTCATTTTACCTCATTTGAATTTAAGTTTTGCATTAAATTATATAAATTGTTTAATCTGGGTGGGTAGTTTATTTGTTGCTGGTTATGTCATACTTAAAAAGTTCTGAGGCCTGCAATTAAGGTCTCAGCTATCAATATTTTGATTTTAAATTATTTAATCATTTAAATAGGTGTCTGGGACTTTGATATTGTGCATTAAAATATTTAAATAATTTGTTAAGTCAGATGATTGATTTGCCACCAGTTACATCATACTTGACAAATTTTTGAGACATCAATGGTTTGCATCAAATTGTTTAAATTGAATTTGTTAAGTTGGCCGGTTGATGTTGATGCCAGTTCCATCATTTTTGGTAATTTTTCAAAACTGCAATTAATTGCAATACTTACCTGATTATTGAGACTAATTTTCATTTGGATTTGGGTCAGCTGATATGATGAAAATGTCATTATCAACATCAACAACCAGCTTCTGATTCATTGCATCTGATACAGATACAGCTTTTAAATTTTTTAAATGCATTTTTTGTAGATTGCAATTGATATGGTTTCTTTTCTTCAAAATCATCATGACATAAGTCTTCCTTGGATGGCCACAGTGCCAGGTATATAAGGCTCAGTTGTCAACCAACATAGATACAATTTCTGGCTATGTGGGAGTGGCAGGAGGCAGGGTGGCTCTGGATGGGGCCTGTTGGCAATCTCTGGTTCGAGTTTTGCCACCTTGAGTTGGTTGGGTGATTTTTGTGCCACCAACAAGTAATATTTCTGTTTTTGATATGTTGACTCTTGCATTACTAGCTGATTTATATTGGTGGATAATTGATTCAAGTTTCTCCAATTCCTCCAAGATCGCAATCCCAATGACTGCATCATCTGCATATACCAGACATTCAGCGGTGGCTGCACATGCACACTGATACCTTTGAGCTTTGCCTCCACTGCCCACAACACTGTGTCAAAAGCCAGGTTGTACAACAGGGGACTTAAAGGGTCTCATTGCCTCACCCACATCAAGGTAAGATTTTGGCCAACTGGAATCCAGAGCCTATAACTGACATGCTGGTGGTAGTTGTTTGCTTTATTGCCTAGTCAATAAATTTTTGTGACAGGTGTGCTCTTTCTATGCAATGGTGCAGGTAAGACCAGTCTACCTTGTTGTAAGCTTTTTGTTGGTCTAAGAATACTAATGACCCACTAGAGTTCAACTGGGTGACGTTGGTGACCATGTGGATGTTGTCCCAGATGCTCCTGCCAGGGACAAATCCATGCTGGTTTGTTGAGATCATGTTCCTCCCAAATAGACCCAGATGACATTCCAGGACTTTCAAAAGCAGTTTAAAGTCATAATTGATTAGTGAGATTGGACGCCAGTTGATGAGTGTATGTGAATCACTATTTTTATGGAGGAGAACGATAAGGGCTTCATCCCCTCCAGACATCAGCTTGGTTTCATACAGGCATCTGTTGAGTGCAGAAAGGAGGAGGTGGCTAAGGAGGTCTGGAAATGTCGCAATCAAATCATATGGGATCCCACAGATCATGTACTTTTCTACTGTGGAAGACTTTTGATCGCTACTTTGAGCTCGTCCTTTGTTATCAGTGCTGTGAGGGCCAATGTATCCAGGGTTGGGAGCGGCTCCACCCTCACTAGGAAAGACTCGATGTCCTGAGGTAAAGCACCCTTGTTTGAGTATAATTTCATGTATTAATTGTGGGTTATTTCCACTAGCGCCTCTTGGGAACGCGCTACAGTGCCACCTTGCGCAGCCAGAGCATCACATTGGGTACAGGATTTTTGAATGGTGAACTGGTGCATGAATATCTGGATGATTTTTCACCCTCAGCCACCAGTTTTGCTCCCATCTGTAACATAAGTCATTCCTGGCTTGCTTGCTTGCTGAAACCTTGGATCTCAAGTGTCAACTGAACCCATTCCCTCGTCCAGTTGGTGCTGTGGGCCACTTTGGGGGCGTTATTCTCAAGATGTGTTTGTAGATTGATCACCCTTTAAAGAGCTGACGCCTCAATCACGTGCCTCCTGAAAGATGTACGTTTCACAGAGGTGATCATTTTTGACTTTCAGACGTCTCCAGATCTAAAAGTTCCTTGCTAAAGGGGTCCCTCACGTCATGGGACAGGGTTTGTACCTCTAGCCAGTGGGCGAAGTCAGCGTTACTCATGGTTTGTGGGTGAATTTTTTCCCATTTTGGGCGCAGTTGTGCCTTCATCTCCAACCTCAAGGTAATCCTTACCAGCTGATGATCCAAATGGGTGACACTAACTGTTTCAAAGTTTTCTACCATGCGCTTATGGGTCACCAGAATTCAGATTAGGTTGAGCATGTCATTGAGTTCAGCTCACCCTCTCTGAAGTGTGGCCTTGTCATGTGCTCAAGGGTTGGCACGCCCTTTGGGCGTGCATCTTTAACTCCCATTTTAGCCATGAGCGACACAAGTTTCTGGTGTCCATGTGGATGATTGGTGTCTTGGGGACATCAATCTGTGGCCCTTGTGAGCCAACAGTTCATGTTCCCTAGGAGAAAGCTGTCTTCCAGTAGTGGTAATTTGACACTTCCTCAAAGAAGTTGGTGCTTTTGCTAGGAATGTTGGGGGCATATGTGTTGACTAGGGTGGACTGATTTCCTTGCCAGGTGATTGTGATGGCCAGGACTCTCCCCCCTAGGTAATCAGTCAATGATGTGACAGTGATGCCCCCGCCTGGTTTAAACATGAACCCACAGAGTGTGGACCAAGTTGAGAAGCTTGGGAGGAGAATCTGGGTCCACTCAGGTTCCTCCACCCTTGGGCAATGATTTTCTGGATCACCAGGATGTCAGCTAGAGGGTTTTGCAAAAGCTGAATTTTCTTAGCCCAGGATGTGGGAGCCTTCAGCCCTGTGATATTGAACGTCCCATTTGTAATCTGATTACCTGATCTGCCCAATTTGCCTCAATCAGGTATTTCTGGGCCCTTTGAACCAGCTTTATTGCAATTCAGTGATTTTGAGCTTTGAGTACCCTGTTTTAGGCAAACAGCAAGTAAGAATTAGACTGGCCTGCCAGTCTAGGTGCCAAAGCACCCAAACGGCAAACCAGAATGCCAAAGGCACTGCTGCTGGTATGACTGATATGGAATTGGAAAGGTATTTTCCCAATAACTGCTGGTGAGCCAGAATCTCATACAGGCACATAATACAATACCAGATGAGTATGGCCACTAACCCCAAGGGGAGTGTGAATATTGGCGGAATAGGCGGTTTCTTTTTCAACATAAAAAAATTAGATTTTTAGGAAAGGGTTTCTTAATGAAAAATTTAGGAAAGAAAATTGAACAACAATTCTCTCAGTGCATTGTGACTGATTAAATAGTGGGCGATTTAGAGAGGAACCAAGCTGGGATCAGGTCACTCAAGTTTGACCTAACTGGCGAATTATATGGGAATGGGGAACAGATAAGTTAATTGAGAACTGACATCAAAGAATTCAGAGGCAAGCTGAGTCACTATCAGTTTGACCTCAAACATCTGAACTGAGGCTTGGATACATCTCCAACGGTTGGCGTGATGGCGTTTAGCCTGATGAGCAGCGAGAATCCCCCAAGGCCACCCCATGTAGGGGTGGGCCCATTTGGTTGGGAATGGGTTTGGGACTTCCAACCTGCTCATGCCCGGTTGCTGGGCCATTTGTTTGGTCAGAATCGTTCCTTTGGGTGCAACACCCAATTTGTTAGCAGGGAGCTTCGAACCCTCATCAATGGTGCCCAATGCTGTTACATGCCCGTTGGGGATGATCCCCAAAGATTTTGGAAGGGGTTTTTTTGATTGTAGTGTTAACTGAATTGAGACCGTCGGCCATTCCAGCTGATAGGTCAGTCTTCATTCCTTTTTTACCATTTAAAATTCGACCATCAGCCTGACTGCCACTCGATGTTGTTCTGATCAATTTCATTTCAGCAATCTCAGCGCAGATCTCACTAATTCCCCATAACAGTTCTGCTGAGGTAAGTGTGGGTACCAGAGGAGGGATATAAAGTGGAAGAGCTGTTACCCAGCGCTCATCTACCGCATGGTCAAGATCAACCTGAGTGACGAGAGGTACAGCCATCCTCTTCAGTACCTTCTTTCTCAGAAATGGGAAAATGGCCTGATCAATGCCCAGGGGACATTCCCTGGGACTTACACCCTGTCAGGAATTTTGAGCTACTGATCTGAGTTGAGCTGAGGCAGTGCTCACTCTATCAATAGCTGGACCATTTTAAAATTTTTGTAACCTTTATTCTGAGAATTTTTGTTGAGACTATAGGTAAGTGACAAAAGTTGTGAAATCTGGCCTGAACCAGCGCTAGTTCATTTCCTGCTCCCATGGGCTGCGTTTGCCCCCTGTGTCACCACCTGCATCTGCTGGTCTGCTATCCCCTCCATCAACTCCTTGGGGATCTCCCTCAGGATCTCTAAGTGGTTTGCATTTCCATCATTATTGGTTGTTTCCAGATTCTGATCACTTTTTTAGCTTCCTCAGCCCTCACTCTGGCCTCTGATCATCTCTTTGCTTTATCCTCCACTTTGCGTTTTTTGGCGGTGACTGGCTTGATGATATGGTACTTGTCATGTTCCCCCAGTTGGACAGAGTTGTCACCGCCTGAAGTTTTCTGAAATTTTCACTGGTTTGTTCATTTCCTCTGTATCTTCCTCCTTCTGCTGCTTGCCTATGTCAGGGCATGCGTGGGTCCAATGACCAAGCTCCTGGCAGTGCTGACAGATGTGTGGAGTCTTCTCTGGGTTAACTTTGAAGGGGTCAGATGCTTGTCCTCCAAAAAGATAAAATGTGTGACACATGGGATAAGATTGGGATTGGCTTCTACTTTGGGCTTGGGATCAATAACCACAATTGCCTTCCTGCTACAGAGTTCTAGCATGAGGTGGAAGCGCAGAAACTCAAACTGCTTCACTCTTCCATATTCCTCAAGGCTTTTGATCAGCTCTGCTTCAATAAAGTCATGGGGGAGATTGGTTGGGAGATCTTTGAGGGGGATGAAGAGGTTGTTCTCCTTGTTCCAGCGAGTATGGTATACCTTGACGCGGTGGGGCACACCTTTAATGCTTATCTCAATAATGACCTTTGCCATGGAATCTGCCTGCTCCACCATAGCAAAGCCAATATCTATAATCTTCAAAGAAATTCTTGCTTAATAAAGATGGTGATTTTGAGATAAATTTTTCTTTTTTTGTTAATTGCCAATAAAATCTTCAGGTATTTGACCCTGAATTTCACTATAACCCCATGCTTAATAGGGGAGGAGGGAGTAAGTGGCGATTATTATTGTAAAGCATATGCTGTTGTAGCATTTTCAAGTACCCTTCAGTAGGGACTTGCATTTGTCATTTGGTCTGGTTTGCGTGGATAACCAGGAGCTCCTTGTTAGAGCATCTGATGCCCTTGGGGAACGAAATGTTGGTGGATTTACCACCCTTTGTGATGTTCACCCAGGACTTTTGATTAGAGTTGTGCATCTTTTTCTTCTGTACTGATTATTGAATGTTTGAACTCAACTTAAATCTTCCTTTGATCTATATGAGTGACGCTTAGAAGAAAGGAAAAAAGGTTTGCAGAATATAATTTCTATAGAGTTAAACCTTGATGACCTGGAACAAAGATTTGAAATAGGTGTGAGTTTTCTGGAAATGAGGATTTAGCTTGTGTTAGTACAATAATATCAAATCCCTGATAACATTTTATCGGAGAGTTATAAGTGATGATTATAATTATAGATAAACCACTAAACTGCTTAGCTAAAACCTCTGAATATACCAAATCAACCAATCACCAATTGCTTGGTAAAACCAAACAAAACTAAAACACACAATGAACCAACAACATACAAAATCAAATAAGTTAATAACCAGCTTTGAAAAAGGAAAATGTTCTATGTTTGACCTGTATGTATGTTTTTTGCATGATATATGTCCTATGGCTGGGGGGTATGTTCAAAATCCAGGCAAGTATGAGATCATATATGACACACTTAAATCATTAGAAATGGCTATTGTTTTTGCTTAACTTGACCAATTAAATCAACCAGTTTAATAAAATGAGTTTCGTGTAGATGGAAATTAGTAAATTTACTATAGATTGACTAACCAAATCAACCAGAGCTAATAAAATGAATTATTGTAGATGGCAATCAATAAATTTGCCATAGATTGACCAGTAAAATTAATTGATCAATACTGTATATATGTTGGAGATACCTCCAAGATGACCAGAATAACTTTGGATTGAGATTTGATATCTCAGTCAAATGATATGATAAGATCCATGTCAGGAATTTCCAGTTCTTCAATTGACCGATTTAAGACTCTTTGGAGTTAATGGCCACCTATGATGGATGAAACCAAGAATTTCAAAGAGGCTGTCCCTCGTTGAGAAGGTTAATTGAATCTAATAAGCACTCAAACAGATTTGACCATCATAATTATTTTAATAATAT
>JAKSZP010018945.1:0-58655 GCA_022478985.1 Massospora cicadina | reverse complement strand
AACTGCCAAGGCTACTTCCACCTTTCTTCATTAAAATATTTAGACTCAACACAGGTGCCCTCAAGTGCTACTCTGTGATAATGGGAAAAATTTTACATCCAGAGTAGTCAAAATTTTGGCTGCTTCCATGGGAGCTCAGCAACTATTCTCAGCTCCGTATATAAACCAAGAACTACTGGTACTATGGAGCGAGCAAATGATAGAGGAGCCTGAAAAAGCCATGCTAAGGTTAGCCAACTGCTTGATTCAGCTTAAATCAGAGGCTATGACCAACTTAGCAAAAACGGTTACTTAAGAGGGCCAAGCTGCCAATGAGCTCCGAGATCCTCTACCTTCCTTCCAAGTGTCTGGTATGGTTTTATATTACCACAATCACATAACTCCCCATAGTGGCAAACTTAGTCAAATCTGGGAGGGGCCATTTACCATCACGTATAAGAGAGGAAATGAGTATTCTATCAAATCTTTGGCTACAGGAATTATCATAAACCGGGTACATGGCCGCTTCCTACAACCCTACACCCCTCCCAACATTCTTGAGGGGGGCAATGTCAGACATTCACCTTCTCGACTTAGGAGAAAGAATGTTGGAGGTATGAGTGCTCCCAAATCTGCTACCATGATTGGCCCATCTCCTGCCCAATCTTCGAATAATGTTGTGGTTATCAATGATATGAGTACCAATGGCAAAAAAACCTTGGTGGATTCTCGGTGGAATCCTGACTATCAGAAAAATAAGGATTATAACCAAAATCAGCGTAATAAGGTAAGAACTGATAATAGGAATTCTCTGACTTCTTGGCCAAATTCAAGGTGTTCATTACCACACGAATCTGACCACCTCCAAGGTGCAAAGATTTTACTTGATGATGATAGGATAAAAATTAACAAATCATTACCACATGAATCTGACCACCTCCAAGGTGCAAAGATATTACTCAATGATGATAGGATAAACATGAACCAATAATTACCACATGAGTCTGACCACTGCCAAGTGAGAAGATTTTACTCGCTGGTGATTGGATACAATTCATCAAATTGCTACCACATGGGTCAGTTTTGCCTCAAAAAAATTTTATCTTTTATCTGAGAGGCCAAAAGCCTATATTTCCTAATTTGGGGGACTCAGCTTTATATATACTTTTGCCTCAAATACCCCTGGTCTCAAAATCCAAACTAGTTTAAATAGGAAAAACTAGTATTGAGAAAAAGACCTTTCTTGGTTTTGCCCTGCCTAACAATAACAAATATGAAAAATTAAAACAAAGCGATATTTTATACTTTTATTAAAAAGTAAATTTCTCATTTTAATAAGTATTTTGTGGCATCTGTTGGTGGATCCCATAGCCCTGTCAATCTATGGCGTATCATCCCCAGTCAATGGACAAGCTGAGTGGGTTAATCAGATCCTGAAACAGTACCTGCGCTGCTATGCTGCAGCCACAAAGGATACCTGGGCTAATGAACTTTCCCTCTCTAAGCTTTCCTATAATAATGAACACATGCCTCTACAGGGTTTTCGCCATATGAAGCAACCTTGGGGTACAACCCCTCATTTCAGTCAGCCCATTCCTGTGACCAGAAGTCCCAGCCAACGCGGATCATGCAGAGCACAATTGGTCCACCCAGTCCTTGGTTCAGGAGCCTTTTACCAAGGCAATAAGCGACTACTAGCAGTTTTTAGATCTTAAGTGGCTCCCAGCACATGAGATTAGGTGGGTTCATATGTCATGCCCAACATGCGTCATCTAAGGATGCAGGTGCCTCCTTGGAAGTTTTAAAGTAAGCATTTGGGTCCTCACTTGGTGGAGGAAGATTTGGGTAATGGCGCTTTCCGTTTGAAAGTGCCATCTCACTGGAAGCAACATCCAGTTATGCCGCATATCTCAGTTGTCCCGTTCAAGGGAGCAATCCCCTCAGATCCTGAGCTGATAGTGATTGAGGGTGCAGAGGAAGCCGAAGTGGAGGGCATTTTAGCATCCTGCAGGATAGGAGGTTAGTTCAATATCTCGTCACTTGGAAGGGCTATCCAGCCTATGAAAACAGTTGTATCAGGGCTCAAGATTGTGCAAATTGCTTGGAGTTTGTCAACGCTTTCTAAAACTCGCACCCTGAATCTCCTTCTTCCATCAAAAATTGCTACTTTTTTGGAAATTAGGTTGCCCAAGGCCCACAAAAATGTGGCTTTCGTGCAGTTTCACAGTGGATGCGACCCTCCTTTGGCAAAATGGAAGGGTAATGTAAGTCCAGGGGAGCATCCCCTCTGCTTAGACCAGGCGGTGTTTTCATTCCCAATAAAATGGTCTAAAGAGGGTAGCTGTTCCTCTATTACACATGGTGATCTCGTTCATGTGGTAGATGAGCGCTGTGTAAAAGATCTCCCTCTGAAGTTTCCTCCCTCTGTCCCCAAATTTTCCTCAAGCAAATTAGTATAGAAATTTGAGGGAATTTGCGCCAAAATAATTGGAAGCTTTTCACCACCATGGGCTAAAAAGTTCTTATGGAGTTGACGGCCCTGAGGCCCTAAAATCAAGTTCCAAAAGCTGTAAAACCTTAGTACTGAAGCCTGACGGGATCACAAATTCAGGAATATGGATCAAGTGTTAAATCCTCGGCAAAACTTACCAATGGCATTGTGCCATTGGGATTTGTTGTTAGTTCGAAACTTGCTTCAAAACCTTTGAGGACATAGCCTGATGGGCGTGTAACTCTTAATCAAATTATTTATAGTGATAAATCCTCAGTCCTAATTGCTAATGGCATCAGGCCATTGAGCAATGAGTTTTCCAATTCAGAATCCCCCCAAAAAAACTTTGGGAACAAGGTGTGATGATCCAGTACTTCGATTGTCAAATGTCCCAATATCTCAAAACCCTAGACTCAATAATCAGAATTATCATTCAATGCATCTCTATTGGCCAAATGGACACTAAAGTGACTGGGCACAGGCGGGTTGGGTATCATGAACACATTTGTGATCAGTTGGGACCGCTCCTATGAGGGTGGCCTTGGGAGATTCCTGTCACTTGTCAGGTGAGACACTATCATGCTAACTGGTGGAAATACAGTGAAACTACAAGCTGGAATCTTAGGTCAAACCATAGTGACTCAGCCTGCCTCTAATTCCTTTAAATTCAGTCAAGATTAAGATTATTTTCCCCTCCCTCTAAAGTTTGCCAGTTGGGTTAAATTTTGAGGGCACTAATCCCATGCTTCTATAAGTTATTCCCAAAATCAACCATATATTTAAACAGTCATAACATACGAGGATATTGACAGTCAATTTTCATAAAATAAACTTTTAATTAAAAATCTCCTTGAGTTCTCAAATTTTGATCTTATTTTCAAATTTTCTTGCTAAGCTCCTATGGCGCTAATCCTGTGGTCCATTGGGCCCTACATTGGCTGGGCAATACCAGTCATAATTGTAACATTAGCTCCCTCCATAGCCAACTGAGCTTATTTTTTAATACTAGAGCCAACTGGGCTTATCATATAAGAAACTTCTGTGAATTCAACCCAATTGTTGAAGTTATCCGCCATCAGGATATCGGAATTCTGTGGGCACATCTATCTCCACCTCATGTGAGAATTTTCCCACTCACCTCTGTTTTTGTGCCAAATTACCTAAGGAGTATCCCAAATCAGCTAGTCTGATCGTTCAACTCACTACAGCAAAGCCCCCTGGATCTGGAGTTGCTACAGCCTGATTCAATGCTGGGTGCCTTTTTACGCTTGTAACATACTGGCACTCACTTGTAACATATCTCCCCATTCAGTAATGTTGTTTGAGTGGCAATTCCTCTGGCATTTTGGATCGCCATTTGGGTGCGTTTGCATCCTAACTGGCAGGCCAGTCTAAACTTCATATACCTTCTTCCTGAAGCATGGAGCATGCTAATAAGTTTGGCCTGGAGCTTAGGATGAGTGATTAAAACACCAGCCAGAATACCTCAGGTACAGCCATCCATATCAGAAGATGAAAAAGGAAGAGGGCAACTGTATGTACTAGCCAGGGATTTCTAAAAAAGAAAATCATCACCACTAAATATCAAGCGGACTTATTGCATTCACAATAAATTTTTTGATTTTTTTAAGATTTTTATTTAAACTTAAATGGAGGAAAGGAAAAAATGGAGTGACAGCGAAACCTGTTTAGGACTGCTTCCCTATATGATCATTGAATGGGAACTTGGACTAAGAGCACAACTGTCAGAAACATTTGTGATCTTTAATTTAGTGATCAACCTTTTTAATAATCGACAATACTGACTTGAATCTGAACTGGTTAGTCAAATTGTTATTAAATTCGCTAGCAGAATTATTCCTTACACTGTAATTGCACTTGGCATGATGATAACACCTCCTCCAGTTGACTTAAGATTGTGCCCATGACCAGGACACATATGGCTGATTACATTGATTCAGGCATGGGTTTATCATGCCCATACCTGTTGTGGATGGGCTTGTTTGTAATGGCACTGGCGGAGAATGGCAGATAGAGATTTTCAAGTCTGACAGCGACTTATATAATGTGACTTCACCAACTACTGTTTTTTCCCTTCAGAACTCAAACAGGCAGAGTGAACCTCTTTGAACAATCACTGCCAACTGTCCATTGACAATAGCTTCTTATCACTGCCACCTCTTGACACACCTTCCAAAATTTCCTCACCAACTCTTGGGTGGTGAGCAGAGGTAGAATAGACGCAATTTTCTGGGGATATGCTGTTACCCATCTCTCATATAACACATGAGTTATTTCACCAAGGGTGATAAAAGAGACATCTGCTAGCTTCTTCCACTTCTTGATGCAAATGGGAATATTTCCCAATTTATCCACAAAGGGGTTTTCCCCAAGCTTACATTACTATTCTCTTGTTGAACTGGGGGAGAACCACCACCAGGAACATAGTCCAGCATGACATTCTTGTGAACCATGGGTAACTTTACTGTCAAGGTAGTGTCAACCTTTTTGAGGGAGCTGGGGATCATCCAGATGGGCAATGTGGAGGGCCTTTACCGATTTGTGGCAATAGTGCAATTGTGGGCACTCACTCCTCTGTTTTTATAGGATTAAAATTTCTTCCAGGCCACCAAGTATTTCACTGTGTTTCATGATTTCCCTTGATGCCAAAATTATGTTTACCTCCACTTCTTCTGAGCCCTCAATTACAACTGGCTCTGGTTCAGCAGGCGCGTTACCCCATAAACGAAGACAATTGGGAAAGCATGGAAGACTGGGTGCTGCTTTCAATGTGAAGGAGAAACCAACCGGAAATCCTTGTTGCCTAAATTCTCTGCCATCATGTGAGGATTGAAATGCTATCTCATAAAATTTTGTGTGAAAAACTTTAAATGCAGGTGTTACATATCTAGAATCACTTGTGACCCCACCTTCATTTCATGTGTGGGGAAGTGTTTACAATCTGAAAACCACTTGTAAGCAATTATCTCCATCAACAGGTGCTCTTGAACCAGATATTAGTACTCTATATCCGCTGCAGCTGCTCCTCAGTGGCGGGTACTTAAGGCGGGGACAAGGACAATTAAGGAAAAAGATATTATACCCCAGGGTAGCTCTGTAGAAGGATAACCTCATTAACAAATGAGTGTCATTCTTGTACGCAAACTGGCCCATAAAAAGATTGGTGGCCCAGGTATCTTACATGGTGGAGGCATAGCAGCGGAGATACTGTTTGAGGATCTGGTTGACACTAACTGCCCATCCAACTGGGGGATGATATGCCATGGACTGGCACATCTGGATATTCAAGATGGACAAAATGGAATCCCAAAACCGAGCTTTAAACTGTGGCCATCAGTTGCTTTCCAAATCCTGAGGAATGCCAAATGTCGTGGATAAGGCTGCAACTGGTGTAATAAATCATTCCTTGACCAGTGGAATGAGAATCATTAATCCCAAATTGGTGGAGGTACTGGAATCAGCCCACCGTGGATGGTGGTAAATGGGGCCCTTCTATAGGCAAAGGCGAGTAAAATAATTTTCATCAAAGTTAGGATAACATCATACAAAATATCGATCTGCCCTGCTGAGTTAAAATAGTTTTTACATGAAAACAACATCAATACCAAAATTCACTATAAAATTGACCCCCTTTTATACCTTTTGATAGTCCAAAATAATTTTATTCCGCCAATGACAAAATGATAAGTGAACTATATTATTCTGATAAGAGCACCAAGGTTCAAAGGCAAATATTATCAAATCAGGAAACCATCCAATTTTGAGACTAACTCAATGCCTTGATGAGATGCGCATTGTAGGAGCGCCATTCCATGAACCTGAAGTTAAAACAAGAATTACTGAATTTTTTAACCAATAATATCAAAAGAGAGCACAATGAGCCAATACCCAGAAGCGGGGACTAACACAAAGGCCCCTGAACATCCATGTTTAGGGTAACCACTGCAAGAAGGAGCTCTAAGTTACAATAATTAACTCAATTGGATGCAGATAAAAAAGCAGAAGTCAGAAGATGTTTGACTTGAGGATCTTGAAAAAATGGCTATATCAAACCCCAAATTCCTATCATTTCTCGTTATTTCATTTATTTTATATCTTGATTTTCCCCGTGAAGTATAAAATACTTCACTTTGTATCATAAATAATGTCTTTTCTACATAATATTAAGTTTATCCTTTTTTCTGTACTTTTGTTATATAGATTGTATTAATCGCCAGTAACCAATCTTTATTGACCAATTTGAAGAAGATACTCTCTTTTAATGATTCCTTAGTGCTGATTATGCCAAGCAAGATATTGAAAAGTTCCTAATGAGTCCTGAGTGTCAACGCATGTTGAAAATGTCAAAGAGTGTCAAGAAGTTCGCCATGGGGTATGGAAACTATAACCAAGTGATCAATGCTACAAGATAGCTTTAAAGGAAGATTTGCTTAGTGAGAGAAATTGTGATGTTAGCAAAGGTTTTCTGGTGCCTAATATGCGCAAAGTAGACCCCCTGAGCAGCAAGTTGTCTTTTAAAGTTAATCGATCCAAGATCTGCGTGCTGACCCTGAACATTGAGAAAACATGGCAGACAAAAAGCTGGGCCATCTCTTAAAAAGTGGTAATGGACTTACAAAGAATAAAATGGGCAGAATTTTGTAAAAGAATCCATGAACGCCATGATTATGTTTAACTCATTGGAATGGGGAGCTCAACAATATAGTTTATTGATAATGAGGTCCACAGATCCTAGGCCAACTGCAGGGGATAAAGACCATTCCTATCTGATTAATCTGATTTATCGCACACATGTCACACAAATGATGGATCACGCTGACAATTTCTTGGAGCTGCCTGGCCAGTTGCACGTTTGCTTTATCAGATCAATGCACTTCTCGTTCTTGGGGTGAAACACCACCACCAGAGGATCATGGTGAGCAGAAATTAATTCATTCCAAAGTTGGGGAGGTACCCAAACTTGGCCATGGCACATAAGCTGTCCCTTTACTACTTAGTAATGAGTATGCTTGTGGCTCAGCACATCCATTTATTTGAAAAGCTCCAACCCTCCACACAGGAGGTCTGACCTGCCAAAGCTTAAGATACCAATGGCACATCTGGTACCTAGTCAGCCCTAGCAACTGCAAGAAAAAGTAATGGTGAGAATATGGTCGGAAGGGATCACCATTGTCGACTATTGCATCTCATCCTCCATCAGACTCATTGAAGTGTTGCAACTCAGCAGATTGGTGAGAATAATTAATGCCCACTATAAAAACTCATATTTTAAATTAATTTTTTAATTTTTTAATTTTTGCTCTGAATTTTTTAATTTTTATTTATGAGTTTGTGACCAGAGATGATGCATTCAAGGGATGGGATAGGCGAGTAAATAAGAATATCTTAGTGCAGGTTGCAAATGGAGTTGTTTGATGCTATTTGCACAAACTTGGCATCACGCCTTGCTGTGGGTTGCTGTTGGGGGAGACCTTGGTTACCTCAGTTAAATGGGCTTTCCATAAACATGTTTGTTGCACCATTGAAATTTCCAACATGTGTGAAATGGACCAAGGCGCTACTTGCACACGATGTTTTGATTTAATGGCATCCCCAAACAGCCAGTAGCTAAAGTTTTGTTTATATTAAGCAAAAGTTATTGACAGCCCTAGCTGGGTCAGACCCTTGTGGCCTTGCAGTGGCGGCAACCCAGTTACTATGGATCACCCATAACGTCAGAACAATAAATTATCTTGCTGCAATCAACGTCTCTATGCCTTGACCTGCCCTGGAAGAGCCAGTCCTCGGCTATGTGTAGGGATTTGTGGATTGTAGGTGTGCTAAGCGCACCACTTCTTCACAGACTCTTACTGCTTTTTAACATGAAACATACCTGTGGTGCAGCGAATTTTCTTAGCTGCACACTGTGAACTGCCTGTGCATGGCGTTTGAGCACTCCTCTGTCTGAAAAAGTTGTTTAGCTACTCTACAATACAGGGTTGTAATTTTGGGTGGAGTAGAGGCTCGCTTGATATTTTCTAAGTAGTATTATGGAGATCAGAAGGGTGAATTATTCCCCAGATCTCCAGCGCTGGGATTGGCTGGATGCTGGGGCCCTTGGAATTCGCATTGGCTGGTGGAGCTGGGTGCCAATTGAGTTTTAAATTTTTCATTTCTGCCATTAGCACATTTTATGAGGCTCAAGTTTGATTCTTAGTTCTATTTTTTATTGAAAATAATGGAGCATCGCCTTGGCCTCAGGAATCGCGTCCCATGGCCCTACTAACCCTGGGCGTGAAACTATATAATTGTAGGGTGGTTGTGTTCTGGATTCCTGAGAGATAGTTTTATGGCTATTTGGGTCCTTGCTGCAGATGCCCATGGAGGCGGACTCCCTTCTTGTAAGGCCGCATCACTGATCCATTTCATGAATATGTTTGTGGCATTGCGTTCAGGGTTTATTAGCCCTATCCCGCCTTTATAAGTTTGCCCCCTTAGTGTGGTGATCTTGAATGGGGAGCATGAGCCCCAGAACCAAGGTTGTAGAATTGATGTGAGTTTTTTAATTTTTCATTTCTAAAGGCGATAGCATGTACAGGGTATAAATTCTTGAGAAGAGCTTATTGTTGGCAAGGCGACATTTTACAGCAAGATATGTCTTTCTGAACTTCCACCTTGCCACTGTCCTTTGGACATCCGGAAGTAGCTTCTCTTCCACCTCTTGAGTTTCTATATCTGCACTTGTGACGGGGATCCCTAGGTGTTTGGTGGGTTCCTTGGGCGAGGCATCTGAAAGGGTGGTAGGATGAAGCTGGATTTTTTACACTTCTTCATTTTGCTTGTATTTGTGGCTTTTCTTTTTGTCCTCTTGTTTTTAAGGCCTAGGCGCTTAGCATCTGATAGCATCAAGGCTTGTGATTTGGTTTTGAGTCAGGCTTAGGAAAACTTTTCATATAAACTGATTATCTCCTCTATCTTTTTGGTTTTCACCTTGTAGGAAGACCCTACCACACAATCATCTGCAAAGGCCAAAACCTTAAGTGGTTTTTGCCCCTTGCACTCAATGCTAGCTAAATGTTTTTTATCACCCGTAGAAGGGGGTCAATTGTGATGTTGTACAAGATAGGGCTAAGTTGGTCCCATTGACGGAGGCCTCTTTCTGGTATGTCAGGAG
Organism: Massospora cicadina; assembly: GCA_022478985.1. NCBI lineage: Eukaryota > Fungi > Entomophthoromycota > Entomophthoromycetes > Entomophthorales > Entomophthoraceae > Massospora > Massospora cicadina. The sequence continues at coordinate 49,011 of JAKSZP010018945.1, read as the reverse complement.
GTGAAATTAATGCAGACCTTAGATCTGAGAAGGTGGATGACAGCTGACGGTTTGCTATCCATGAGATAAAGGGTTTGGTGAAGCCCTTTTTGTGAAGTATTGCCGCCAAGTATTCCCAGTCTACTCTGTCATATGCATTAGCTTGGTCTAGAAAGCAGAGTGTGCCCTTGGATGCTCCTCCAAGTGTGTTTATTACTTGGTGGATGTTGTCCCAAATGCTCTTCCCTGGGGTGAAACCATGCTTTTGTGGGGAAATTCACTCCTTGGCTTTTTCTGAGAGACGCATAGCAATTATATTTCCAATTATCTTCATAACCGCGGTGATTAGAGATATTGGCGCCAGTTGTTCACTTTTTAGTATGGTTCCCTTATTTGTGGAGCACAATGGTATAAGCTTTTGAGCCTCCTGGGATCACCCTCCCCTCTTGCAAACTTGAGTTGCAGATAAATAGCATGGTCTTCTTTATTATTTCATAGTGTGGTTTATAGTACCCATAGGGGATGCCGTCTGATCCTGGTGTTTTGTGGTAGGGAGCCTCAATATAACCTGTGCTAGCTCATCCTACATTATGGGGTCAACAAGGCTGGCTAAATGCTCTGCGTGGTTGGGGAAAGAATTGATGAAGTAAATTTTAGAAGCTTCCTCTGTTGGGGATGCCTTATACAGTTCTGAGTAGTAGTAGTGGGTGATGTATGCTACCTCTTCTAGGTTGCTAGTGGTTTGCCCTTCTCATGTTTGGAGTTCAGTGAGACAGGCATTTTTTGACCTCATTTTGTAAGTCTGATAGTAAATACTTGGATGGTTGTTCTCTTGAACAGCCCATCTGGCACCTGCTTGGAGAGTCTCCTTGTGAATTTGGAGTTGTTTAAATTTCTTGACAATTAATATCTGTTTCACCCAATCTCTAGCCCACTGTAGTGAGTAGCCACTATGGGGTGGGTATCTTTCCAAATGGTTTAGTGTTCACTGAGCTTTGGAAAGTTCTGCTATAGTCTTCCTTTGCGTCGGGATGCTGCGTGGGCTGGGGCGGATAGAAATTTTCTTTTCACCCATTGTCATTGCTGCCATAAGGCTTCAGAGTCAGTGAAATTAGCTAGTTCATCTACATGTCTTTTTGTCTGATCTTCTACTTGAACCAGATTTGAGTTCTTTATCAGCATCCTTAACCAACGTTGGCTCTTGAGTGGTTCTTCTTTTGATTAGATACTATTTTCACCATTCTGTGGTTTAGTAGATGTAGGTCGTTTGTTGCATAATCTTCAGCTTGTGATTCCAGCAACACGAGTATAATTATGCAATCCAGCCTAGTGGCGCTAATTAGTTGATTAACTACAATATTTGGCCACGTCAGATTAAGAAAGTATGAGATTGAGAATGGTTTGGCATCTAAAAAGACCTATTGATGTCATTAATTGCTGTAACTGGTTAGATCCTATTAGGGGTTTGTAACATTTGACCATCTGTCACAAGTTTCGTCCAGCCTTCAATTGAAGTCCCATAGTTAAATTGTTTTTTCTGGAAGGTTCAAATCAATTAGATTGCTCAAAAACTCTTTCATTTTGTCCGCTTCAACAGGGGCATATACTGAAGCGGCATGATATGATTGGTTCCCCCATTTGAAGGCCAGAACTAGAACCCTTCCATCCAAATGAGAGTAGTAGTCGGTGTTTGCGATGGAAGCTGTTTCTTTGACTACAAATTCAAAAAAGCTGGTCCAAAATGTTTGCGAAGGGAGGAAGAGCCTGGACCACTCTTCCTACTTTCCAGTGGTGCACTTGCTCTCCTGCAAGGAAAGCACATCCACCGGTGGATTTAGCAGGAGCCCTCGTTTCTTATCCAGGGACTTAGAGGATGAGAGTCCTGCTATGTTGAGAGTCTAATTGTTAGCGAGCCCAGAACGCCTGCTATGACTGTTTAGGGCCATATTGGCCCTACACAGCTGAGGTGGCTTACTTGTGTCTGGACCTAGACATGGGACCCTCATAAATGGTTTGGGCTGGTGGTGTATTTGATTGCCATTCTGATGACCCAGAGTTCAGACCTGGGATCTCCATACAGTGAGCACTGTTGTCCTCCATCCTGTTGAGAGTTGAGATACTGTTGGCTTGTAAAATGGGTTTGTTGACTGGCGCTTGCGTCATGGTTGAACGACTTAATAGTGGGAACCAATGCCAAGGATAAGGCTGGGCGACAAGAGGCCCAGAAGGTGAAACTTCAGGCTCTTCCTGACCTTAAGCACACGTTAGACCAACGCTGGGCGCAAGTCAAGTATGCCCAGGTTGGTACTAATGAGGTTCAAAACGCCCAGCCCCTTGTGTTGGCCCAGGCGTTAAAACAAATGATCTACATTACAAACAAAGATGGTTCAATTTGATAATTGCAAACGGGGTTTTGAAACCCGTTTGAGTTACAAAATTATGAGTATGGGTAGAATACAGCTGCAATCAATTACTTGTGTGAATGCAGGTTAGTGTATTATTTTTTTTTAGTACTAGATGGTCCTTTTTTATTCAGGTGGGTCGACCTTGGGACAAATATACCACACCGAGAAAGTTTTCTAGCCAGTACAGGTTTCGAACTCAAAACCTGCACTAGGGGTGGAAGCAGTTTTACCCGCTCGGCTAACCACCCTTTCAGGTTAGTGTATTATAACAAATCAGATGGGAGCGTTTGCCTATTGGAGTGTCAAGGCTTGGGCACACTTCTGCAGACCCATAATTACCCCAACTCAGCTTAAATAGTTTTTGCAATTAACACTTCTTGTTGGTCGACTTAAACCAATAAACATTTTTCCGTTTTTCCCATTTTCTCATGTTATCTCCAGAAAACCTGTGCGCAGATTGCTTTGAGGAGGTCTTGCGCTATGTTAACCACTATATTCTAGATGCAATTAAATTTTTAACTCGTGCACCATTGGTTCGCCCAGGTTCCCCCCAACCTGGGACGTTTACCCCCTTTCCACTTTGTGCACCTGCGGCATTTTTGGTCAGTTGTTTGCTATCATGATTGCACTTTTTCCCTTAGTTATTATCGCTCCAGCATCCTCTTCTGGGCTCTAATCACGTTGGCCCTAATGGCTAGTTTCCATGCGTTGGCTCTGTTCACTGAGCACCACCACGGTGGAAACAGGAGAGTTATAGACACTCTCCTTACATTAATTGACCAACCCTTTAAATCTATGTGCATAAACTTTTTCCGTGTGGAACTTTTCCAAGGTGGAAACAATGGCCGCCAGCTGTGGGCTTCAGCTGTGGTCAGCTGCACTGCTGTTTCCTCCTTTTCCCAAAAGTTGGACCAACTTGGCGTTATTTTGGTTGCCTCCAACTGGAAAGTACCCACCCTTCATGCTTGTACCTGGTGGATAGAGACGCTTTGAGATCCAAAAGTTGTGATTCCCTGACTTTCTGCCAAAATTATCAATTTTTAATTTTAATAAATGGGTTTTATTTTTATAGAGCATTCAGACAATGTCAGCGGAATTGGCGCAGATGTCCCTGGGGGCGTTGGCCTTGGATAACGTCGGGCATTCCATTTCTGTTATGGGAATAGAGTCATCCACATCTAAAAACGCGTTTTAAAATGAAAATACTATGTATACCTCTGAACCATATTTTCTCTTTAATGGCTTAGAGAAGGAACCTATTTCTGTGTACCAAATCACCCTCAGAAAATCCTCGATTTACCTCTTCCATGATTTGCAGCACTCAGGAAATTTAAAAGGAACTGCGCCTACAATATGAAAAAGTATATGCCCCTGATGAAGATATGGTGGGATATGTGGCCTCATTAGTAAGAGTGGCCAAGTATCCCTCTCCATTATTCGATATAAAATTATACCAGAAAGACATGGTATTGCCAGATGAAGAGTTTGGCGGTGAATTACTGGCATTTTCAGCTTTAAACAAAGATCATTCCAGATATTTTTTACTCACTGCTGTCCTTTTCTCCCCTTTAGGGAAACTCAGCACCACTTTTTTGGTGGATATTGGCGCCACTGGAAACTTTATGGACCAGTGCATAGCAGACTATCTTGGAATAAGTTACCTGCCAGGTGGTATGTTTAGGGGAGGGACGTCTTAAAGTATTCTCAATCTGAAGATCATTGGGACAGTGGACTATCAGGTTGGCAAGTACCACTTGTCAGATCACTTCCAAGTATCAAAAACCTCTTGTACCCTATCATTTTGGGTGTTGAGTGGTGGAGGAAGTTTGACGTTAGAACCAACTTGAAAGAAAATACCCTATCTTTAACAGTAAAAAATGGCTGCACATTAGTTGTTCTTTTGTCTGAGGCTGACGCTCAGAATGACTTTCCCCACTGGCCCCATCTTCACATCCTTAGCCTTTCCTCTATGCTGAAGCCGACTGTGATGGTTCCCTTACCTTCTTGTTTGAAGGGTTTGGAATCTTTCTTTGATGCAGATTCAGCTGACGCACAAACTGATCATTCCAAGTATGACTGTGACTTCAAACTCACTGTGGATCTGGTGCGTATTTCTTCTCCCATTTACCCTTTGACTATCCGGGAGGAAGAGGCGTTAGATGTGTGGGTGAAGGAGCAGTTAGCCAAAGGCGCGATTTTTCAGCGGACCTCCCCAGTTTGCTCCCCTCTTCTCTTTGTTGAGAAGGCTGATGGTATGCTACGCTTGTGCATAAACTATGGGAACCTCACAATGTTACTGTACTAGACCTCCATCCTATCCCTTTGGATTAAATGTTTGCACGCTATGTAAAGAAGGCGAAGGTCTTCTCCAAGTTGGATTGCCTTAATGCGTTCAAAATAAGATTCAGATTAAAAAGGGACAAGAGTGGTTAACCGCATTCTGCACCAGAAAAGGGATTTTCCAGTTTTGGTTCATGCCCTTTGAGCTTAAGAATGCCACTGCTATTTTTCACCGCCGCATTGATGCAGCATTGGGGGAATTGTTAGGTGTATGTGCGGTTGCCTACATGAATGATATCCTGGTGTTTTCCCCTGATCCAGAGTCTCATGCAGTACATCTTCAGCAAGTGGTGGAGAAGTTAAAGGCAGTCAGCCTTACGCTGAAGATTACCAAGTGTGAATTTTTCTAGTCCCAGGTTACTTTTCTGGGCAACGTCGTGTTTGACCAAGGACACATGATAACTTCAGACAAGGAGAAGGCGATTCGTGAGTGGACCAGCCCCACCTCCGTCAAGGAAATGAAAAGCTTTTTGGGGATGTGTACGTTTCTCAAGAAGTTCACGCCCAATCTATTTGAGGTGTTAGCGACCTTATATAAGGCTAGTGGTGCCAAGGTGTTTCAATGGTCCCCTATTTTGGTGGATGCTTTCCAAGAAGTGAAGTGCACCAGGTTGTCCAAGTCTGTTCTTTGACATATCAACCCTTCAAATGAGTTCATTATGTCTACTGATGCCTCTAACTTTGCCATAGCAGCCGCCTTATTACAAATAGGCGAAGATGGGATAGAGCATCCGGTGAAATATTTTTAGGAAAATGTCTTTGCCTTAGTTGAATTACGCCGTTTATGACAAGGAGTTACTGGCAGTGTTTGAGGCGCTGACTTATTGGCATCACCACTTGCATGGCTCTTCCCAACCTTTCCAGGTACGTACAGACCACCGTGCCATGCTGTACTACCGCGCTCCTTATGTCCTAACCCCAAGGCAGACCTGTTGACATTAGACCCTTTCTCAATTTGCATTCACATATGAGTTCACCAAGAGCAAGGATAATGGTTTGGCGGATGCTTTGAGCTGCAACTGCTTTAGCGCCCAATCCCAAGGAGGTAGAAGTTCATAACACACAGTTGATGATCCCGCCAAATAAAATTGTGTCCCAACTTCTCTCTCCTCTGGCCAGCGGGCCAGCGCTGGTCCCTCTAGAAAATGTGAAGAAATATATTATGTTCAGAAAGGTAGTGCTTTCTCAGCCGCTAGCAGCCAAACATACTATGATACTTGCTAAGAGCGCTATAGATCAAGAGAATCTCTCCAGGGGCTATCACATGAAGGATTAGATGGTGTGGTTTCAGGGGCGCCTATGGGTTCCTGCTGTACCACTTCGCTTGGAAATCAATTTGGGACCATCATGATGGACTCACCGTTAGTCATCCTGGTAAATCAAAAATGTTAAAGTTAATATGACACACGTACAATTGGAAGGGCTTGACTGCTCAGGTGGGGTGGTATAATAAAGAGTGTCTGATCTATAATCAGATAAAACCTGATCGGCAATCTTTAGCAGGGTTGTTGGTACCAGTCAAAAAGGCTGAAGGGCCCTGGACTTCCCTATTGGTGGATTTCATTGTGGAGTTGCCTGTCTCTGATGGCTATGATGCCATCATGGTGGTGGTGGACCATTTTATGAAGTTCGCCCACATTGTTCTGTGCAGAATGACAATAACCGCATCTGAGATGGTTAGGCTCTTCGTCACTCATGTGTTTGCACTCCATGGGGTTCCTCAAGAAATCATTAGTGACCAGGGACCCCAGTTCACCTCCGTCTTTTGGGAAGAGTTGTGTAAGGCTCTTCATATTCGCCCCTGCCGTTCAACTGCCTATTACCCCCAATCATATGGGCAGAATGAAGGAGTGAACCAGTGCTTTGAACAGTTTCTGCGGTCTTGCACCGCCGCAGATCATTCAGATTGGGTCTCTCACTTTTTCATGGCCCAGTTTAGCTACAACAATACTCTGCGCTCTTTAATTTGTTGTTGCCCCTTTTTTGCCAACCATGGTTTTAACCCCAACATCAACATGGAGCACAGCTGTGGTTCTAAGGTTGAAGCGGTGGTGTACTTTGCCAAGTCTATCAAGAAGGTCCATCAAGGGGTTTCCACAAGCTTGGAGGCGGCTATGATAGTTTATAAGGAGAACACTGATGCTAAGCGCTGAGTGGGTCCAGCATACAAGGAAGGGATCTTGTGATGATTGATGCTCTTAAATTCCCTATCAAGCAGCCATGCAAAAAGCTGGGTCCAAAGAGGATTGGTTCTTACCATGTTGTGAGAAAGGTGGGTCATGCCTCTTACCAGTTGGATCTTCCCTCCACAATCTGGATCTTCTCCCTCTTTCATGAAAGAAAACTAACGTTGTTTGAGGGCCCCCCACCTGTGACTCCCGAGGCTTATCTCATGGATGTGGCGCCAGAGTGGGAAGTGGAGGAAATAGTAGTCTCCAGCCATGTTAAAAGATGTCTCAAGTACCTGGTATACTGGAAGGGGTTTGATGTGGCCGAGAACATTTGGGTGCCAGCAAGTGACTGTGTATATTCCTAAGACCCGATCAAATCATTTTATAATCATTTTCCCATGGCTGAGGGATCAAAATCCAAGCCAGCCATTGCTACTATGAAGTTGTCTCCCGCCCATAAGAACTTCTTTTTAGCAATCGCCCCTGGAGGGGGGTAGAGCCCAAGAAGGAGGAGAGGGTAATGACATGGTTGAATGACTTAATAGTGGTAACCAATGCCAAGGATAAGGCTGGGCGACAGGAGACCCAGAAGGTGAAACTTCATGCTCTTCCTGACCTTAAGCACACTTTAGACCAACGCTGGGTACAAGCTAAGTATGCCCAGGGTGGTACTAATGATGTGCAAAACGCTCAGCCCTGTGTTGGCCCAGGTGTTAAAACAAACGATCTACATTACAAACAAAGATGGTTTGATTCAGTTAATTGGTGAACGAGGTTTTGAAACCCGTTTGAAATACAAAATTATGAGTATGAGTAGAATACAGCTGCAATCAATCACTTGTGTGAAGGCAGGTTTAGTGTATTCTACCAAATCGGATGGGAGCATTTGCCTATTGGAGTGTCAAGGCTTGGGCACACTTCTGCAGACCCATAATTACCCTAGCTCAGCTTAAATATGTTTTTGCAACCAACACTCCTTGTTGGTTGACTTTTCCTAGTAGAAATTTTTCCTTTTTTCCCATTTTCTCATGTTATCTCCAGCAAACCTGTGCGCAGATCTCTTTGAGGAGGTCTTGCGCTACGTTAACCACCTTATTATAAATGCAATTATGTTTCAACTCATGCACCGATGGGTCGCCCAGGTTCCCTCCAACCTGGGACATTTACCCCTTTCCACTTTGTGCACCGCATCATTTTTGTTCAGTTGTTTGCTATCATGATCACACCTTTTCCTTTAAGTTATTATCGCTCTAGCACCCTCTTCTGGGCTCTAGTAATTTTGTTATTAATGGATAGTTTATCATGCGTTGGCTCTGTGCACTGAGCACCACCATGCTGGAAACAGGAGAGTTATAGACACTATCCTTACAACTTGAACGGGTCTGGCTCCATTGTGTACATGTAGGAAGTAAGCGTTGTCCATTTCTGATTGGAATGCCCATTGCTCATTATCTTGCAGCTGCTGGGTTGTCTTAGGGGTGTCATACTAGAGAGGTGCTCTTTTTGTTGCTCAATGTTGCACTTGGCTGCTTTCTCCCAAGCTGCTGCTTCCTTCTCCTCCATCTAATTCCTCTGCATGGCCATATCCACCGCCTTTCTGGCCATCTTCGCTTATTTACGTTGCTCTGGTGAGATAGGTTGGACAACCTCATAGTTAGCCTGTGTATCCCAGAGGCGAGCTGTTAATGCGCCCCCCTGATCTATATCCTTCAGACTTTCTTCACACTCAATAAACTTTCTTCCCTCCCATGTAGCCGGATAGGCATTGTTTTTATGCCCTACTTTGTTGCAGATTGTGCATATGGGAGGTCTCAATTCTGGGCATACTTAGAAAAAGTAAAACTGAAACCCCTTTGGGTCCAAGACGTACACTTTGCGTGGTATTGTATTGATGTCACCATCAGCATCCATGCCTGGGCGTATCATTGTTACAGCCTTTCTGTAGCCAGTTGAGGCAGAAGGCAGGTTTTCTCCATTTCGAAATAGACTAGTTCCCCATATGCGCTCAGGCCGCTTGTTAGCGCTGACTCCAGGTAGTCTCACTTTTCAGTATTTGGGATTACTTCTAGTATTACAAAAAATTTATCATCCCAAAAATGGGTGCGTGTGATTGGGATATTGGCTGTAGTTTTTTCAGGCTCCTTGCCTACTCTCAGCTTAGTGTAGGTGACTACAAATGGGGCAGCTATGGCTGCATCCGCGGCCTCAGCAGTAGCAAAGCCAAGATCTAAGGTTCCCATTTTTGAGTTTTTCAGTCAAACTTACAGCTTCTGGAAAGCGTCCTAGGATAGCCTGACATACTGCTTCATATCGTAGAGGTTCCTCAACGCCAAAGTTAATGTCACACCAAATTATGTGAGGTCTTGGGAAATGCTTGGCTGATGTTGCCAGTTCGGTGAAAAGCTTGGACCATCTTGAGATAGTCACCGTTTGAGACATATGGTCTCTTTTTTGCACTACGGTTAAAGTTGAGCAGCTGGGCCTTCTGGCCCATGCTGTTCCCCTTCATCGCTGCTGCATAGGTGTGTGAGTTCAGTGGATTCAGTCGCTTTATCATTCCCTGATTGGACGGCACAATTGAGACAAGTTGTAATTGGTTGAATCAATTTAATCGATTGTAAACAAAGTGATGCTTACGGGAAAGAAAAGCTCATACTTTTATTAAAGCTGCATAAGTTTCGGAATGTTAGAGCCTTCCAGTGCACCAACTTTTGGGGTTTTAGAAGTACATCAAGTTTTGATGATCCATCCTCAAAATTATCTCATATGGAACACCCTGCAGAAGGTACTGATAGTGATTAAGTGACCAAATTATGGCAACCAACCCTATTCTTAACTGGCCTAGGACTGCTCAGATTAAGCAAACTTGCACAAAAATAAATGCCCTATGTTCCACCCTGTCATGTGCTTGAAGCAGCACTGCTCTCATGGCAGCCAATGAGGCGTCGCACAATATTATAAAAGACTCTGTGGAGTCAGCACGTTTGAGAATTGGATTTCCAAAAACACCTCCATGATGGTGCTAAACACCCATTGTAACTCTTCCATCTATCGTAAAGGAGCATTCTTTCCCATCAAGGATGCATTAAAGCCAGCTGTGAGAGGGCGGGGGAGAATTTCTTTAAAAGTATTATTGTGCCTGAGAAGCTCCACAACTACTTCTGGGTGGTAAGGGTGGCCACGTGAGGATTACCTCAAGCTTGCTGTGAGGATTCACGTAATTTTCCTTCAGGACCAAGTTACCTAGGAAAGTAACCTCCACCTTGAAGAAGTTGCACTTGGAAGGTTTTACATAGAGGTCCACCTTGTGCTACGCAGCCACCAAAGCCTCCAGGTCCTTCTCATGTTGCTTAAGAGTGGTGAACGCAGAAGTGTATCATCAATATATGCCACTGCATAGGTGAACTGAAGGTCACTGAGAATATCATTAATCATCCACTGGAACGTGGCCAGGGTATTTGTCAATCCAAAAGACATCTTACGGAACTTGAATATTACCCTTCTGGTACAAACCACCTTAAGCGCTACTGTCCTTCCACCACCCTAATCTGGTTATATGCATTCATGAGATTGTGCTTCAAGAACAACTAGGACTTTGCAATCTCTTTCCCAATCATCTTCTCAAGGGGAAGAGGATAGGGAACTTAAATGGTAGTATAATTTCAATGTCTATAGTCTATACAGGTGAAAAAAGTTTTCGTCAACCTCTTAAACAGAAACTATGAGAAGAAATGGGCAGGGTCCCCTAAAACACTCACCCTTTTGTAAGCATGTCATTTAACCATATTACCAGGGCCTTGTCTTCCTGCTCTATATAAGGGTATAGAGGACAATTGATGTTTATCACATTTAACGTTATGCAGAAGGCCAGATCATATTTGGAGTGTAAGGGAAGGAAGTTGACCATCTCCATATTGAGAATGTACTTGCACTGGCTAAGCTGGAGGGGAATCCACCAGCAACGCCTTGGGGAAAAGAATTGAAACAATTGACCCCATCAGTCACTCAAGGGAAAAGGTATCAAAAGCGGAAATTTGCCACACACATGCGGATGCATTAATGATAAAAAGTTTAGATCCATATTAATACTAACCTGTTGCCGCCGCCACCATCCAACCCCAAGGGTAACAAAGAATAACAAATCTGGCACAGTGGTGAACTGATCACAGAAACCAAACCCATGCACTGAGAATGGTATGGGGCATCCCACCAAATAGCAAGTAATATTGGCCAATTGCTGCACTTAATACCAAGGACCTAACTTCAAGACCTAGATTCAAATTCTTGGCGACATGCAAGCTCATAAAGTTCCCAGCTGCTCCCATATCCAAGTGAGCCTCAACACATATCACATGTGAGCCAAACTGGATCTTGACAGATAACAAAAAGTAAACCTGTTCTTGGTTATAGCCACCTTGTGAGACATAACTGGGGGAAGGGGTATTCGCCAAACCATCCACTGGGTCACCCTTAGAAGAATAAACCATGTTCCTGGCTACTTGAACAACTTCCACCTCCAGCGGTTGTCATATAAACAACAAATGCACTAATAGATTCACTTACATCTATTCCTCAGGAGCATCAGAATAGACTAATTAGATATAATCAAATAAGCACAAAACAGAGGATTAGGGAGGCTGAGAAGTGGCTTTAAGGACAAACAGCACCCCCACACTTGTGATCCACCCAAGCTGGCCAGTAAGTGGGGGAAATGAGGACTAACCCTTCTATGTGTGATATAAGAGGAAAACTCATCATTGCATGAATTAGGAGATACTACTTAGCTGCAGCATAAAATTATGATTAAAAGAATAGGCCATTTATTTGTGACACAAGACCAATGTAGAACCCTACTTACAGAGTAGGGTGGAGAAGGACAAAACTGGATCACTCCCATATGTCATGGATAGTGCTGATGATAATAAACTGTCCTGGAGCTCAATATTTTTAAATTTATTGCGGGGAAGGCCGACCATGGGACGGACACTTCCGAATATGACTCAGATGAGACAAAACTTAGTACCAGGGGAGGCACCCCAGAGAAGCGATGCTATCTCTTGTTGCCAGCGGGAACGCCACTTGTGGGGAGGGGGAGGGAACGTGTGAAGGGGCCGTAGCCACTATTGAGCACGTGTGGAGGAAGGGGTTTGATTTGAAGAACCAGACATGAACCAGGAGGAGACCAGCTGTCAGCGACGCGGTGGGAGATATCCAAACCTCCACGCTTGAAAGTGGTCCACCAAATGAGACCGGAATCTGTGGACAGCTTCAGGGAGGGTGGGTATGGAGCCAGCGATGGCATCCAAGACAATCGTGTGGATAGTCCACATGGCTATTGCAACCACCAGAGCACGGAGGGAGGGTGGGAGGGGGAGGCCATTGATGAAGCAAACATATCTCTTGACAGACTGAAGGGATGCGTTTGATCCTGGCCTAGCTTACGTTGGACTTCGCGCCATATCACTTTAGAGGTGGGGCACTTCTCCAGGCGGTGGAACAGCGTTCTATACTGGCCACACACGACACAGGATAAGTGTAAAGTGTTAGAGCGCTCAGCTGTACGATACACCCGCCTCAGGCAGCGCCACACATGGGAGCGGACTTGAGGCTGCAACAGAGGATGGTGTGCGTATTTCCAGATAGACTTTTGGGTTTCAATGGAATAAGGGATGTCCATCATGTCCAGGTAGTCCACCCTGGATAGGACATGGGGTCGAATGGGGATCACGCCATCATGGATGGGTAGCCCCTGTACCTCTTGTGTGAACTGAGGAGAGGGGCGGCCTCTTCGGGTTGTATGTCCACTAATACGAATTCTCCATTCTGCGCTTCGCATGGAGAGTAGGATTCATTTGTAGTGGGTTTTTGTCCCCTGAGGACCTGTGGCCGATGTGTGTGATGCGAGGTATTTCTTCAGGGAGTGGGGGTTTGATGGATTATTGAGGCCCAAGGCTCAGGAAAAGTTGGAGTGGGCCGCGCGGGACCAGTGTTGGGATGGGAGTGTAGGAGCAGTGACGGCCGCGATCCAGGTGCCCAGGATCTTGGCGGCATGGGCTTTGAAGTCAAGCAGGCCCATGCCACCATGATGATGAGGGCCAAACATGACCTCTAGCCGTACTGGTGGAGGGCGGCCTGACCAAAGCCATCCTTGCAGCAAAGCATACAGGGATTTGAAGAAGCTTGGGAGAAGGGGATGGCGTGGGCTCCAAACCAGACTTTGGATAGGAGCATAGAGTTGGCAAGAACAACCCTGCCAGTGAGGGTAGTAGGGTGGGCTCTGAGAGAGGCGATTCGCTTCGTCACGTTGTCCAGTATACAGCCCTCCATTACTGCTGACGCGTATCCGCCTGCCTCCATCCACACGCCCAGATGGCATACCGTTCCTATGGTAGGACGTGGCACAAAGGGGAGCACCAGTGGAGCGGTGTGTGTTGAGTTAGTAAGGCGTGGATGTGGGCGAGCAGATGGGCCGGGTTGGGAACTACTTGCTGGGGCCCAGCAGTTCTGAAACCGACCAAGGAGGATGATTTCGGTTTTGGAGGCGTTCAGTGCTGCGTTGCTTACCTGGGAATATTCCTGGATGAGGGCTTCAAGCGCACGTGCATTTTTGTTATTAGACACCCCCACTACGCAATCATCTGAAAATGCCAACATCTTGACTGGGGTTTGGCCTGGCACATGGACCCCAGTGAGGTGGGCATTCACATTTCGCAGTAGTGGGTCAAGGCTGAAGTTGTATAAGAGTGGGCTGAGGGGGTCCCCTTGTCGCAGGCCCCTTTGAGGGCGCACTACTTCCATTAGGAAGCCTGGGCCACGCACTGCCATTGTTGCAGATTCCGTGAGCAGCATCACCCAGTTAATGAAGCGGGGGGTAGGCGGAATTGATGGAGGCAGGCCTAAGGTATTCCCAGTTTACTCTATCATAGGCCTTTTGTTGGTCCAAGAATACAAGTGCCCCAGAGGCTGTGGACTGACACACATTATCCACTGAGTGCACGTTATCCCAAATTGACCTTCTAGGGATGAAACTGAATTGTTCTGGGGAGATGGTGGAAGATGCTACAGTCCCTAATCAGTTAGCCATGATTTTGGTTAAAATTTTGGTGTCTGTGTTTGTTAGAGAAATAGGGCGCCAGTTGGCTAAGTCAAGCCTATCCCCTTTCTTGAAGAGTGTGACAGTAAAGGCCTCATGTCCTCCTGGTAGAAGGCGCGTTTCCAACAGACTTTGGTTGAGTGAGGCTAGCAGCAAGGGGGATATATATTTAAAATATTTTTTGTAGAACTCACATTGAATGCCATCTGGGCCCGGGCATTTTCGGTTTGCCGCACTGCAAATGGCTGTCCATAATTCATTTGGAGTAATTAAATTCATTATTTCTGGGTATTGGAAAATGGTGCAGATATGCGCTTGGTTGAGAAATTCCGCCATTTTGGCCAGCTGAATTTGTTCGGCTCAGTATAACTCAGAGTAATATTTTTGCATTTTGATTGCCACCTCAGCCGGTGTGTCCGCAATGGAATTATCCAATCTTCGCACCTGTGTGCAGGCCACACTCTGGCATGGTGCGAAATTTTTTTAAAGAAGTATGCGGTGCACTTGTCGCCTTTAGTGATGCATGTGGCCCTGTATTGGACACAAACCCGATGTTTGTGCTGTCTTTTGAGTGCATTGAGGTGGGCAGCTGCCTCTGCCCACTTCCAGCCCCATGCAGGGCTATATCCTGTGGCTGGAATGTTGAACTCCAAGTGGGCCAATTCCGCCAGCGTGCGCGATATAACCACCAATGTGGCTCGTGAGCATCTGGAGGAGAGATGGCGATAGTGGCGGATGGTGTCTTCTTTGAAAGTTGCCCATGTGGAAATAGGGTCCGCGCAAAATGGTGCAACAAACAATTCTGCCAAAGTTGCCTCTTCCACCCACATGGAAAATCCTGGCGACGCGAGCTCAGGGGGGCAGATTTTGCACTAATGTGGGGCCTTTGCAACTGTGAAGGGTAAGTGGTATGTTATTGAGACCAGTTGATGGTCGGAGAATACCTTTTTGTTGTTTTGAAGTGGGAGATGTGGGGTTGGAATTTCGCCGGCGCTAGAATAAGGTTGATGCGGGTCATGGACCTTAATTGGCCATTATGGATGTGGGGACGCGTCATGTTTTTGAGCAGTGGGGCATGTCATGGCAGCACATCCCTTAACCCAAGGGTGGCTTTTAGAACACGTAGTTATACATGACCCTGTGGGGCGTGGGGTGAGGGTGGCCACCAGTCCATTGGTGAGGTTAGCCAACAGCATGTCGCCAACTAGGAAGGAATCGGGGGGTAGCGGAAGGGATTTGACCAATGAGAAAAATTCCTGACGCTCATGTGCACCGTTTGGGGCGTAAATGTTGACGATTGTGTGCGCAACATCAGCCCATGAGAAGGTGACAACGAGCACTCGGCCATTTAGGAATGTTTCTGAAGATGTAAATTTGAAAAAATTGTTTTTCCAGATTAGCACCCCACAGTGCTTCGACCAAAAGGATAGGATGGTAGGAGCATTGTTTTCCAAGCTTCCTCAGAACCTCATAGACAGTGGGACTCCTGGATGGCCAGGATATCCACGGGTAAATTGTTTTGTAAAAAACTCAGTTTCCTAGCCTGGGATGGGGAGGCCTTGAGCCTGGCAATATTCAGCATCCCTAGAGTGAAGGTTTCTCCCATTGCACCTTAGGTGCGAGGGGGTGGGCCCCCAGGCCTACCAGCCTCTTCCAGGTCCCCACGGGCTTTCACAGCAGCGTGGGTATTAGCAGCAACGCTATCAGGGTTATTGTTAATTTTGTGGAAAGAGTTGCCTTGGCTTTGGCCTTCACTTTTTGTTTTCCTGACGTCGGACAAATTTTTTGTGGTGCAGATAAGTTTGGTGCACCGTCAAGTGGGGCAAAAAAATTTTTTTTTGGTTGGGATAGGTCCCAAGTCAGTTTTGACCGGGGCTTGGGTGCAACGATTGGGTGAGATCAAATCTTCCATCAGATCCGTGGATTGAGTGGCCCATTTGGTATGGGCCTCCCAATCTGATTGGGTGATGGATTCCTGAGTTGCTTCCACTGCAAAGGTCTCCATGTCCTCCTGGTGTTGTGAGTGTGGGATGGTGGTGTTGGCCTTGGCTGTTTCCTTGGCTGCGGCCCTATGGGCCTGCTTGGCCTTCTTCCACTCCTGCGGGGAGATGGGCTTTACCAATAGGTAGCAGCCTTGTGCTCCCCACAGGAAAGCCTCCTTGGTGCTTGCGGTTGGTTTATAGTGCGCCTCTCCGCTGGTCATGGCCACCGAGGGATGCTCTTGGAATGTGACGCCCTCTTTGATGGGGCACACATGTGCCTTATGGCTGAACGCATTACAGTGGGTGCAAATGGGGGGCGCGCTGTCCACGTTTACCCAGAATGGGTGGGTGGTATGCCCTGCGATGTCAATAAAGGTGGAGTGTGGGATCTGGGTTAGGTCCTTTGCGATCTCCTCAGTTGGGGTCAGAACTGTGATGGCTTTGCCGGTGCACAGGTGTGGCATCAGCGTAAAATGTTGCATTTCGAAAAATTGTATTTCGCTGTATATGGTGAGATCATCTTTCAGGTGTTGCTCCAAAATGTCACGTTTTACCGTAGTAGGTAAAAGGTCAAACGTGAGTAAATTTGGTTTGATTTTGTCCATCTGGTGCTTTTAGTTTCGACGACCCATTGCCCTTCAGGGAGGTCAACCACTATGCGCACCGCTGCAGCCTCATCTGCTGCGATTTTGCTTTTGAAACCTAGGTCCAGCCAACTGCGCGACATGGAGTGAGGTGCAACGTACACCACGGTTGGGAAAATTTTGTGTACATCTTCACAAAATTTTTCCCATAGGGCTGTTTTTTGGATGTCCAGATACACACAGACTCCGAATTCCACCGACAAAAGTGGCTGGGAATGTGGCGTGTTGATGTACTAATTGCATCGTGCTTGCCGCGCGAGTATCTCTGGGGAAATTGTGACTGCCAGTTTTTTTAGATTTTTTTCTATTCCGCCGGATTTTCTGGGGCGTTTTTGAACGTTAGAGGCCGCAGGCCTTCCGCCTGCTCCTCTTGCCTTGCTTGCCCAACTGCTCCCAGACATAGGCGCAGACTAATCCCCTCTATGAGATTATCAAACTAGATTTAGTCTTGAATTGAATAGGTTGCAAAAGTGTCTGCAACGAGAAAGAAAAGTTCCCTGGAGCTCAATATTAGTTACACCCAAAACACTAGCCAGAATACCTCAGGTCAGACATCCATATTGACAGATAAAAAAGGAAAAGGACAAAAATGAGTACTAGCCAGGGATTCCTAAAACATGATATCATCGCCACTGGATATCCAGTGGACTTCTTAAATTAACACATAACTTTAGATAAAAAAGAATTATTATATAAGCCTAAATAGCGGAAAGAAAAAAGGAGTGGCAGTGGTACCTGTTGGAGAATGCTGCCCTATATTCTTGCTGAATGTGGAACTGGGACCAAGCACACTACTGTCAGGTTATTTTACAATTTGATCACGGTGGGTCAACATCTTAAATAATTGTTAATACCAATAGATCTGACCTGCCCAGTCAGATTATTATTTAATTGCTAGTGGGGATATTCTTTCCATCTCAATTGCATTTGGTGTGATGACAACTCATCCTCCAATGAACAGCAGGTTGCGTTCATGGCAATGCCATATATGGCCTGTTACATTGAGTCAGGATTAGGGTAATCGCGTTCATAGCTGTTGGGGATGGGCTTGTTTTTAATATTGCTGGTGGAAAAGGATGAATGAGATTATGATCTTGAAAGCGACTTATAAGTTGTAACTTCACCAAATACTGATTCATTTTTGTCTTCAGAATTTAAACCGTAAGGGGGAACCACGTTGGGACGATCACCGTCAACTGTCCATTGGCAATGGCTTCTTACCACCACAACCTCTTGAAATACCTCTCAAATTTTTCTCACCAACTCTTGGGTGGTGAGCAAAGGAGGAAGAGACGCGATTTACAGGGGATGCGCCACTACACATCTCTCATCTACCACATGGACTAAATCATTCAGGGTAACAAAAGGTATGGACAACGGCTTTTTACCCTCCTTGGTGCAGAATGAAAATTCCTCCCAATTTTTCTGCAAGGGTTGTGCTTCAAATCTTACTCTGACCTTGGCTTGCAGTTAGGTACTTTTTTAGATTTTAAGGAAGTCTTAACTCACTATTAGTATTTTTTGTTAAATAAGAATCTTGATTACAGATATGAAAATTAAACCTATTATATATATGGATTTTAGATAATATTAGGAACCAGAAATAAAGAGCTATAAGGGATTCCAATTATAACGCTTTTAACACTAGGTGGTCCCAACCTACAGGGGGAACAACAATGTTTATTTAGTCACGCCTGAGTTCCTAAGTGCCTGAGGCGAAGGCAGGGGTAAGTGGAGGTGTTTAGAAAGGGTGGGGGAAAGCTTTGCTAAAGCCATGTGTCTGCTCAAACTAGTCTATTGGCCCATGGCAACATGGTAAATACTCTCAAGCCATCTTAGAATGAACCTGAAAGTGGGTGATCATATGGGGAAGCGTTTACAGAGCGGAGTCAAAAGCAGCGCAAAGATATGAAATATGAATAATCCATTTACTACGCCAAATGCCAGGACCCTCAATAATTGGGAGCAACCCAATATAATAGCTTTGATACTAATTTTATAAGTTCATAGAGTATTATAATTTTTGGATTTTATACTAGAGCTCAATTTGTTAAGCTAACTAGAATCTCTTCCAGGACTTTAATAAACTTAATTTTAACATGTGACCCATTTTTTAGTTGCCCGAGTTCACTTCCAGAATTGTTATTAATTATTTCTGAACCTAAATATAGTGATTCAAATCCAATGGTATGAATATCGCTGCATCCATAAATAGTATTGGCTTATATATTAATTCAACTGCTTTATATGAGGTCAAATTTTTAAATCTCAACCTATGGTTTTGTTTTAAAATTAAAGTAATGTGGCATCCATACAATAATCCACCCAACATATCACTCCTAGCCGTTAAGAAAACTAAGTCTTGTTAGGAAATTAGCTCATTTTTTGTAGTTTGACATATAATTCCTCAAGTTGGAAACCTAGTTTTTTATAAAAATGATCAAAATACTATCACTTTACTATTCATAATCTCTTAATAATTTACATTTTTTTGGTATATTTGAGACTTCTAGTTTTAAAAAGCTGGGTTTCTGGTATAAGCCTATTTTTTACTTGGGCTAGATGAATAACTGGATAGAGTTTTGTTTTGATGTAAATCAAAAAGTAGGATTAATCATTAATATCTCACAACCCTGTATGGATCCAAAGCTCCTGGTCCCAGTTTTTGACTTCTTAATGATACTGCACGATTTTTTTAATCATAACAACCCATTCCCCTTTTTGATAATCAGGAGCTTCTAGAAGTCAAAACAACATATTTATTTTGTTTATAAACTTCTTTGAGTTAAGAATGCACAATGCCAAAATGATAGGCTTTAATAGAGGATGATTTAGCACCCACAATAGCAGTTACAAGCTAAAGGCGTCGCCCCATCAGTAGGATTTGAATCACGTTTATCAAGGGAGGGGGTTTGGGTCTTTAGCAATATTGATAGTGCAGGTGAGATGTTTTGTTTTTGTGTAAGACAAGCCTCTTGTCAGCTCTAACAGAAACCTTTTCATCCACTGACTTTTATTCAACTTTTACTATAAGGATAATACCCTATTTTTTAGTATTCGTGGTGCCTAACCCAAGAGGAGGGTCCTTCATGCATCTTAATTTGCTGTGTGCCAAACAACTGTATGATAAGATAGAAAACCCTAACATGGTGCCGCGGCGTTGTCCTAAACAACCATAATAGAAGGGGAAGAGGAAATGTGGGTTTTGTCCAACATTAGCTTCAAGTGGCAGCAAAGGCAGACAAAAATGGGTTGAAGTTTCAGCAATGTGGGGAAGAAAGTTAAAGAGGTGAGGGTTCTATTCATTAATGAGTACAGCGGTGTGCATTGCCTTAACATAATGGGTGAGCTCGTTTTTGAAAGGAAAATAAGTTCAGGCAAACAAGTGAATGATTTGATTTGTTGGTGAGTCATGGATAATTGGGAGTAAACATTGATGTTCTTGACACTTTAATGCACACGCGGCCTGCTGCAAATTCACTTTCTTCAAATCTAATTTTGGCTGCTTGAGGAAATCTATAAGAAATTTAGAAATGTTGTTATCCTCTATTACCTTATGGCGGTATTGGTTACAATCTGCTAAGTTGGTTGCACAGGTTTAGAACCAATGAGCAGCAGATAGACAATATGAAAATCGCCAATCCTTAATAAGTTTAATAAGGTAAAAAGTTGGGAAGTTATTGCTTTTATAGACACCACTTTATTATATAACAACAATGTACAATCCCATGTTAAAATTTTTGGGCTTTTTGATTGTTCAAGACTGATAGCCCCTAATTTATTGACTTCACATGTTTGGTATGTGCATGATTCACTTTGCCTGTTAGTAGATGATATTTGATTGATAATAGTATAAAGACTAAAAACCATAGTTTAATAGATAACCCATTCTATTACAACACTCACCCTGGTATTTCTCCATAAAATACTCTATATGTCTCCAGTAGGGACTTATACCCTTACCCATTAACTTGATCCACACTCAGATCCTTAAGTTTACGTCCTTTCCTCTGGTCTCACATAGTCTACAGAAAATCCTGTCTAAACTCAGCTTCTCTTCTTAATAATCTCTAATCCTTACTCTTTACCCTACTAAAGAGTCCCAATTGAACACACAGTAATAATTTCCTGAAGATGATAAGACTGTTAAAAAAATAAATTCTGCTAAATTTGATTCTTTATTTATTTGAATTATCAAAGGAAATTATAGAGGGAATTTGGCGCCCAACCCTTGGTTGGCGCCTAAGCCATAAATTGGCAGCCGTTGCCATTAAACTTACCTGTGTTATCTCACCAGCAATAGTCTTATCCATCTAGTTAGGATTCCTTTGTTGGACATCCTCAAAACCTAAAATGGAAAGAGTCAGAAGATGTAATCCTAACGTTCTTCACTTGATCCCAGCAAACCAGCCATATTTGGTGAGTGACACTTAGGTAATGGGTCTTGTTACCCATATGGCAGGTCACAAACCAACTGATCAATTTTATAGTTTCAGGTGGCATCACTCACCTCACAACTTGCTCCTTAAATTCCCAATTGGTTGGTGATGGAACCCGACTGATCCCAATCAGATAACCTGATAGTTAATCAAAATCAAACTACCAGATGCCTCATTTCGTCAGCAATACTAATTGATAAGATCTTATGTATTACCCATCTTGATCCCTGACAGATCCAATCCTGGAAAATTACCTAAAATCCCCCAAATATTATTAACTCAAAATTGGGGTCAACTTAAATCCAACTACTCACCATAGAAGAATTATACCTTAGCACCGCATGGTAATATAGATGGCTGGAAAGATGTGCAAAAATCCCAACGCCCAACTCAACCTTCTCCTCTCTCCTTGTCTCAAATCCTATCTCCTCTCTTACTAAAAAAGACTCTTCCTTTTACAGTCTCCTGACCATCTCTTCATTCTCAGTATTCTCAGTCAGTTTCACCCTTCAGCTTAGTTAATCTTTATTTCCTACTAATTTAGGGGTTCGCTCCATCATTGAGGCTCTGGCAGAATTCACTCTATCTGCTAAAAATATTTTCACCTCTATGGACTTGCTTTGCGTTGGCATAATTTAATACTCAAACCTTGAGGCTCACTTTTGACTATAAAATACGGTTCACTGAACTATATATGGTTTATTGTCTAGTCATAACATTCTTTTGACATTACCCCTGTCGAGAATTTTTCATTCTCAATAATAGGTGGATTTATTAGTGTGCCAGGCCAAACAGTATGAAGAATGCTGGCCCTTATTTTTCACATGTGTTAGCAACCTTTTTCTACAAATTCGCAGGGCAACCCACCAACCAAGCAGACCAACAACTTCTCCTTCTGAGGCATGACAAGTTGTTATGGCTCAAAGGTCCTCTTTAAGAAATGTCCAATGATTGTGGTTCAGCGGTCTCTATTGACTCCCTAAGGGGTTCTCCCTTCAATCCTTTCAGTCTATTATTGTTGTTGCTAGTTGCCCAAGTTCCTGTCGGGCTTCCATCTAAGTCAAGGTTGGGAGTTGGTTGCGCTGACCACTCCAGGTTTTTTAACCCAGCACCTTAAGACTAGGGATCTTGAGTCCCACCTCTAAAAGCTAAGCTAGCTACTGTTAACTAAAAACTTAATATTGATGGGAAAACAAGTATTAGATTTAAAGATCTGAAGATTTGAAGATTAGAAGATGTTTTCAATAAAAGGGAGATTAAACTATTTATAGGCATTTCTTGCCTGTCCACATCATTGGCATTTAACACCAGCATCTTCAAAACTCACTGGCGATTATCCCTGCTTAGTATCCATCAGCAATTTCACTGGAGATACTCTTTATCCTCAAATGTCCATGATTACGTTGATCCTAAATTTTTCATAATCTGGATTAAAAAAGTATATTGAAATCCTTGGCATAAGTCGCTGGTTTCAAATTAAACCAAAATACTGTCAGGGATTGTTCCTGCTACTCTCACAAAATTGAAATTCAATTTGATTTATTTAATTAGTATTAAATGGTTCCCCATCCTTGTCATAAGTCGCCAGTACTCTAAATTAGATTTAACTTTCCGCTGGAAATCCCACAATCATTTTCACATGGAGTTGGCACCAGGATAAGAGCCTCCCAAACTTAAATGATTAGTGTTGTTTGGTTTGACATCATCAGCATAAGTCTCCGGTGTCAATATTGGCTGCAAACTCTATTGGGATCATTTCCCAATACTTTTTGATGTCAAATTTAAGCAATTTGTCATCTTATTTGATAATAAGATATATCTGACATCCTTTGCCTCAATCGCTGGTGTTGAAACCCACCAATTTCCTATCAGGGATGATCCCCAATACTTTCTTGATCCTGTGGATCAAGACAGCTCAACCCAACCAGATGGGGAGCACAAATTGGGGTATTATTATTAAATAATGAAATGAAATTAGCAAACCAATTTGCAATCATCCTCAATTAATCATTATACTAATTTCATTAATATGTGAGGAATATCTCCTGGTTAAAAATCTAACGACCCCCTGACTGGATGATAAGTCTCTTATTGTTTATAAGTTGCAGAAACTTAGTTGTACTTGGGTGATAATCTGACCACCCTTAGGCTCGGTAATGTTGTAAGTATCAATATCAATTTTCTCAATTATTTTAAATAGTCTGGTCCATATGTTTTTAAGCTTGTTCTTTACTCAAAATCCATGTTGGTTGTGGAACAAGACATAATCTCCTATGACGAACTGTGGAGTCTTCTAGGTCTACATTGATCATCCTGATCACAAATCTTCTTACTATGCTAGTAAAATAAGCTTCAGTTTGAAGTTTTATCAGCATATCCTATAAGTTGGTAAGATAGTGGTGAAGCTCTACCCCGCCAGTTTCCTCTACACAAGAATAGAGTAATGTCAGCAAAGCCAAATGTCTTCTATATATTAATTGGAAGGGATTTTTCCCCACTGACAAATGATATCTAGTATTATAGACAAAGATGGTGTGGATAGGAGGGTACTCCATTTGGAGGGGCGATCTTTTACAAGCTTACAGAGAGATTATTCACCAAGGTTCCGTTGACCCATTCAACCAGACCATTGGATTTAGGGAGGTATGGGGTAGTTAAGAACCTACTGATTGATAATAATTCTTTCAGCTTGGGAAGGAAATGCAACATGAAATTCGTCCCATTATCTATGAGGATAAACTTTGGACAGCCATGTTGCTGTATGTTGCAATCCATAATGAACTTAGCGGCAATCACAGCCCCTAGATCTCAGATCGCTCTTGATTACACCCAGCTTGTCAAGTTATCTATCCCTACTAGTATATACTTAGAGCGATTTGCCCCAGTTAGCAAAGGCCCCATCACATCAATGGAAACAGTGTGCCATGCGAAATGGGGCTTAATCAGATATTAGTTAATTTTCTTGTGTAAAGGTTCTCCACTTAACACTATGACAACAAGTGATTGTCTCAAGCAGGTCATAGTGCATGCTCTACCAATATCTTTATGGTTACTTTAAAAATTTACTTATGGGTTATTATTGGCAATCAACCTCAGTAATCTTTTTACTGCACAGGTTCAGTTTCTTGTACACTTCATCTGAATTGTATAGTATATTAGAATATCAATCAATAATAGCATGATGACTATTATCTGTAGTTGAGTGTGAATTCTTATATCTTAGCCTAACGCTTGTCAAGTATTACCAATTAAATACTTTAGATGTCATGATCTAGGGGATTCGTTCCCTCATTCTGTCCAACCCAATTTTCTCTGAGTTTCCCTGCTGACAGTTTCTTTGGTCTAACACACAGTTGTGAACAAACCCCGTTTGTTTCTCCTTCTTCTCTAGATTCCCACTCAGATCTTTACCCTTTTCCCTAAAAGTCTCCCAATTATTGCACACAGCAATAATATCCTTGAGAAGAATAGAACAATTGGAAGCTGATAATAGTTTACTACTTAAACTATATACCAGATGAAAACTAAATTGATAAACTACTTTGTATTACCAGTTTTTTATTAGGTTTAAATTCTAGGGAATTTATAGTGGGGATTCAGTCGTCTAACCCTTGGTTGACACCTCTTTGATGAAATGGTAGCCATTGCCGTTGAATCACCCATCCTCATCTTGGCAGTGATGATCTTCCACATCCTGGCTAGGATTTCTTTGTTGGACATCCTCAAGATGTAAACGGAAAGAGTCAGAAACGTATCCTTAACGTCTTCATCTTGATCTAAGCGAACCAACCATAATTGCTAGCGACCTGCTTAGGTACTGGGATTTATTACCCATTAAGACAGGTCATGCACCAACTGATCAATTTTTTAGTTGCAGGTGGCATCACTCGCCTCACAACTTGCTATTCATTCCCAATCAGCCAGTGATGAAACCTGACCATCCCTAATTGGTACACCTGATAGTTTATCATTTTCAGGAGCCCCTATTTCATCGGTAGCTCTGCCCAACAAGATCTTAAGTATTCATCCAGATCAATCCCCAACAGATATGACAAGTGAATATCCCAAAATCCCCTGAATGTAGTTACTCTGAAACTTGGGCCAACTGATTTCCAATTCACTTCGCCTCAGGGAATTATCCCTTAGCGATTCCTGGTAATCTAGCAGGCTGGGAATATGGGGAAAATCCTGAAGCTCATCCCCCTCATGCCTAGATTTCCAGCAAGAAAAGGACTGGGGCATGAGAACACCGCTTTGGACACTTGGTTGAATACTTCATTGGCTCAAGCAGAGTATAATTGTCAATACTCAACGCTGCTTGGGATGACCTTCAGCATGCGGCGCTCTTCCTCTTCCTCCTCACTACCACCTACTCAGAGCGCGGTCCCCATGGTCTACTGTTATGTTGGGCTGATCAATTTACTCCTGACAATATTAGTCCAGGGATATGGTTTTCCCCCATCAGGGCATATGACCCGCTGTCATATTCAGGATTCTTGGTCTGCCATCCTTGATTTCCTGATTTTTTCCTTGTCCTAGACAGGAGACTCTTGCCGTCATTGTTCATTTCATGGCCCAATTATGAATATTTCTTTTTGTTCACCCTTGTTATTTCTCTCATAACCTCTTAGATCAATTCATTCCTAATTCTTCACTTAGAGAACTTATCCCATTAATTTTGAGATTAATTTCTCCAAAAATGGAGCTTAATGGATTATAGAGTGCATAATGTCGACTTCCATATAAGTCTGTCATCCCCCCTCTTATCCAGCTCATATGTCAAATCCCGAGTCACAATACCAGCAGCTTCTAAATAGTTTGCCTAATCAAGCTCTTTGGCTCTTTCAACAGATGAGCCAAGATTCATGATGGAACCTCCTCTATGGTCCTTACAAGATTCATGCGCCAAGTCTAGCTCCAGCAGCTAGTCCTTCCATCAAATTACCAGAAAAGGTAACCAATCCCTCCAAAAGCAGGCTTACAATCGTTTTGAACAACTCTCAGCTGATTCTTCCTCTATCGTTGATTCCAGAGTTAGATTTTGAATCTCTCCTGGATTTGGCTCCTTTCACTGATGCACCTTCCATCATCATGGATGCTCCAGAGATTATGTTATTTGCTCTTGATCACTCTTTTCTTGCCAGGTCGTACCTGCTTACTAAGTTCCTCTTCTGACTCAAACAATACTACAATTAGCTGTCCTGGCTACCAAGTTCACCATCGTTAGCAGTATTCATTGTGAGCTACCCGACGCTGAACTACTGACCCAATCACCTAGGCTTTGTCCCTAGTGCTGAATCCCTCTGATCTTGAGAACATCCTAGATCAGGATACTGCTGCTTATGCTCTTCTCTTTGCCAGCCAAGTTCTTCAAAGTTGGTACATGAAGCTTCCATCCTCTCCCAGGTTTCACCGCTCCTTCAGCTTCAGCTTCTGAGAAGCCCGTAGTCATCACTTTCAGGATGCCATTCACTCCCTGCATGACTATCTCTTCACTGGTGCTTCCCATCATATCTTCCGCTGATTGCTTTAGTAGGGTACATGATTTGCCAACCTCTGTCTAGCATCCCTTGTTTGCTGCCAGCCCAAATGTCTGGTGTTTCTAATGAAGCCCGTCGTCAGGCACTCAAGACTAATCTTCCAGCTCAGGTACCATATTGGGATTACTTGGGGTTATTTGCTGACTGCCTCTTCTTATACTGTTGCTTTCTTCCCAACTCTGGGGTTTTGCATATTGGCTTCTTCTGAAATTTCAATTTCCCTTCCCCTGGTCGCCTTCTCACAGGGCTCTGCATCAACTCAAAGAACATGCTTTTGTGTAGGTCTAGCCCATGCTAGCGTCCAATTTTACATCAATTTTGATGGGCTGTTCATTCCTACTGTGATCCATCCTCCCTCCCCAAGAGGCGACATAGGCGTAATTATCTCTGCATTGAGGACAATTAATATAAATAAAGATTATAAAATTATATTGGTTCTTTCTATGCGGTTGATAATTTTTTCCAATATCTTTTATCAATTTTTTATTTTTATTATTCTTTTTTCCGTGGGACTTGACCTTGTTTTAATTCAGAGTCCATCTTTTTATTTTTTCCCCCAAACGGGGTCCTGAGTACTTAAGCATGCCACTTTTCCAAGGTTCAGAGGTCCTTTTTTCAGACTTAACCATCTAAATTGGTTCAGAGGTCCTTTTTGGACTTGACCTAATCATCAGGACATAACCAACTTAATGGTTCATCAGTCCTTTGGGAACTCTTTTAATTTTTCATCAATACATAGCTTCAAATAATTAGCATGGACTCGATTTACAACTCTTCCATCTAAGAGATTCTTGATGGAGTAGGCATCAGTTGCCATATTAGCAATAACTTCAAATGAACCTGACCACAACGCATCTAGTTTGTTTCTTCTTCCAAAACCATGAATATTGCAAAAGGCTAATCTGTAGCCTATTAAATATTCTACTAAGGCCAGTTGGTTCTTATTGTCCATTGATTTCACTCATATCCTTTTCTTCAACATAGTATTAATTACTTGCAATTGCATATCAATCATTATATTTGTCAGTTGGTTCAAGTACTGTTTGGCAGTCATCCCCTATGTTGTTTCCACCACTGAGTATAAAATTGGTGGCAACGCAGCCTTTCTCCCATATAACAACTTAAATGGCTTTTTCCCATCACCGTATGAAGACTGATATTGTAGGCAAACGTCACAGAAATCAAGTACATTCCCCACGCGGAAGTTCTTCCTGTGACCAGCTTTCTCAGCGTTGTGGCCAGCGTTCCATTCACTCATTCTACCAGTCCATCCATCTCAAGCTGGTAGGGTACACATGACTCCTCTGATCCTTATTATCTCATTCAATCACAGGATCACATGAGACGTGGAGTTTGTCCCATTATTACTAAGCAGACTGCGGACATCCATGTCAATATACTACTTGATCCAGGATGAACCTTGCAGTGCTGGTAGCATCTACTTTTGCAGGGCCTTCATCTCAACACATATCTTCAGATGATCAATCACAACTATTATGTACTTGAAAACCCCCTGTGCTCACTGTCAACGGTCACATTACATCAATGGACACCGTATGCCAGGAAAATCCAGGGCGGACCAGTTGTATCTAGTTGTATTCTTATGTGGCTTGTGCAGCTGGCACTCCACACAACTAGCTAGATAATACGCGACATCATAGTTGATTGACTCCCAGTAATAGTACTGGTGGATATTATTGGTTATTTTTCTTAGGCCTCCATGCCTGACAACCTTATGAGCGTCTTGTACAATAGCTTGTCTTTCTGATGGCTTTGGGAATAATAATTGCTTCCCATTAATTGTCTTAAACAATTGTCCATCTATGGTCTCAGTGTTATCCGTTGCTTTCTGAAGCACACCTTGGCTTTCTAGGGGCTTGTTCCCAATTTCTAGGTTGACCATTCTCTGGATTAGCTCATCCACCTGCGGGTATACCATCTGGACCATTGGTAACCGCAATAAGCCATCAGCATTCTGGTAAGAAGCCCCCACTCAGTGGACAGTATCATAATCATAGTCCTGTAGCTTAAGTGCCCATTGGGCCAGTCGTCCTTCTTATTCTATTAAATTGTGGAGCCAATGCAACGAGGAGTGGTCCATCACAAATTTAAAATTGCATTCCATGGATATACACCTGAAATTGCTTGCATGTGTAAATGACTGCAAGGCATTCATGCTCAGTTACAGTGTAGTTCCTCTCAGTGGCTGAGAGTGCCTGGCTCACATATGTCACTGGATGTTCGTCCCCAAGTTTGTCTACTTGGCTTATTATGGCACTAATCACCGTCAAAAAAGCATCAATTTGTATAATATACTCCCAATCAAAATTTGGATATTTCAGAATTAAAAGTTATATTAAATACCAGCGTAGCTCATTGAAAGATTCCTGGGCTTCTTCATTCCATACAAATCCTTTTTTGGATCCTTAATAGATGGAATAAGGGCTCGGCTATTTGGGCGAAGTCCTGAATAAATCTTATGTAGTATCCAACCATCCCAAGGAACACTTGGATGTCTTGGACACTCTTAGGCACAGCCATCCGTTCTATTTTCTATCTTCTGGGCTTGCAGCTGCAATCCACTAGAGTTGTTCACGAATCCCAGATATTTCAACTCTTTTTTGAACAAGTGACACTTCAGCTTAATCTTCAAGTTAGCCAAAGACATTCGCTTAAATACTTCTTCCAAGTGGTGGAGGTGATCAGTAAACGTCCTACTGAACACATTTATATCATCCAAGTATACCAGGGCTCAAGACAACTTCAAGTCGCTAAGTATGGCGTCCATGGCCCTCTGGAACGTTGTAGGCGCATTGCATAGACCATAGGGCATCCTCATCGGTTGGTATAGCCCCTGCGCGGTAATAATTGCACATTTTACCTGGTCTTCTTTTAGCAAAAAGATTTGCCAATATCCCAAGATCAGATCCATTGTGGAGATTTATTACGCATCTCTTAATCATTCTAGCACATCGTAAATCCTTGGTAGGGGATACAAATCCTTCTTTATAATACAGTCAGTTTTGGTAGTTGATCACCACCCATATTATCCATCCTTTTTCTTAACAATTAATATTGTACTCACCCAGGGACTTGACGACGGAACTAGAAGCCCATGCTTCACTAGTTTGCTGATTTCATCCTCCACTACCGCTTCAGCTGCTTTTGATCATTTGATTGGTCTCATCTATTTGGCAAATTTTCCTCAGTGTCGACCTTATGGATCACATTTAGTGCACATCCCAAATTGTGGTCATCCTGAGTAAAAACTTCCCGATACTTTTTGAATAATTTGAGCATTTCCTCTTGCTGGACTTCCAACAGATCAGCGAGTTGCTCTTGATCAACCAATAGGTTGATGCTCTCAGTTACCCCAGCCGGTAATCCTGTCTCATTGAGAGTCATAAAATCATGGAATCTCCTCAATTTGGCCATTGGGATCAGATAAACAAATGTGATGATCTGATTCTTCTTGATCTTCAATGGTTTTTCACTTAAGTTCGCCAGGAGAACTCGAATTTCCCCATGGCCTGGAATTATTAAACAGGAGCCACCCAAGGATCCACTCTGGACTTCTTCCAGGGGCTTTCAACCTCCCCATACAACAGCTCAGGTATCTCCAAGGTCAACCCCATGTTGACTATCATCTGCTATTCTGGCAGTATGATCTTCTATTTCTGATCGTCAGTGGAATTCCCCAGTTCTCTAGGATTTCCGCCTGCATTTCTCATCAATTCCTACCAACTAATTGGTAACAAATTGGGACAATGCCATCATTGTATATCAAGTTGATGAAGTTAATTCTCCTATTCAGAGGAGCTTCACCATCCTTCTAATATACCAATAATAACATCTGACCCAATATGGTCAACGTATTATCCTTAAAGGTACAAATAACTCCATACTTACATAGAAACTTCATTCAGATCAGAACTTCATAGTTCTTTAGTCAAAACTATTGCTGGCGCAGATACCACCAATGACCCAAATCATAGTGGCAAAGCACTATATGCTCCACAGGAGACGGTGGTGTTTGGCCCAGCAGTCCCATATTCCTTCTTATGTTCCAATTTCAGCAAGATCTTCATCCTCTATACCAGCTTGGTCAAGAAAATGGTGATGAGTGCTCCACTGTCAACAATTGCTCTCACCTGCATACGATTCACTTGTATGTCTATATATGTACATTCAGAGTATTCCAATATGGTGTTTACTAGGTGTATAGTGGCATTATTAGCCAAATCGAGGGTGTGAATAATTTGCGCTGATAAATCATGAAATGATACCTTTAATGCGTTGAGGGGACCATCTAGTACTAAAAAAATGCGCTGAGGGGGATTGACAAATTGGCCTCATCTAATTGGACTTCAGATAATTCTTTGGGATTCTCCGCGGTTCAAATCTTGTCTGCCAGTTGTCGGGCATAGGGCCGGGCAACTTCCTTGATTATCTCTGGGTCTATTCTCTTTGCCCTGAATCTGGTCACTGCATTTACATCCAGATTGACCACTTGATACACCTGAATCTATACATTATCGTCCACAAACAGATCACTGATATCAATTTCCTCAGTCATAATGTCAGGAGGAACAGGCTTCTCCACAGCTTTAGAATGTTCCCCATATAGTCTGTGGGCCCTTTTCCTGATTCCTTGGTGGCAGCTGCTCTTTCGCCTGGACCACGTTTATCTGTTCCTTCAACTTTTTACAGTGTATGGCGAAATGTCCTTTCCCACCACATTGGTAGCAGACCTTTTCCTTTTTTATTCAAACATCTGAATTCTTTAGGCTTATTCCCTGGCACAGTTCAGTTGGTTGTTTCTTTATCACCTTCTTTCCCCTTCAGGGGGATTCAAATTGCATACTGAATTAGATTTGAAGCTTCTATTTTGGGCATCAAATGTCTCTCCCAAAATCTTTAAATTATCTACCATTTGCAAGGTAGTTAATTACATTGTAAACATGGAAGACATAATGTGATGCAAATCATGATAGGGCCAAAAGGATGCTTGTAAGGCAATTCTGGCATTAAAGGTGCCCAGTACTTTCAATCTCTGACCAGGATCTAGAACTCCTGGTAAAACTGATCCTTGAAGCTTGCTAGAGACTCATCTTTATGGAACTATATTCCCATAAACTCCTGTTTAAACTTTGACATACATTTCGGACTCCCAAATTCATTCATTATAGCCACCTTTGCCTCCGCATATGACCAGCTGTCCCCCTCCAGGTGAGGTAACACTAAGTTCTGAAAGTCAGTGTCTAGGCAATTCATGACCATCAATGCCTTTTGACGATCCCCATAGCCATACATGGTCATATCAAACATTTGGAAAATGCTGGGGCGTTATACTGATGGAACATTGGCAATTTTGGCGTTGCCTTAAATTCCTCTAAGTTATCTCTGGCTTATTCTTTAGGTTCGGCCACTAAACTCACTTGAGGAGTGACTTTGGCTGTCATCTCCAAAATGGCAGCAAAAGCGGGCGGCATGTTCCTTGGGGTTTTTGACTTACCTAGTTTTTGCAAGGACTTCTTTCTTCAGCATCAATTGCCTTATCTGGCTCACAACTGCATTTGTGAGTTTTAAGTTCCTCCACCTGTTTGATCAGTTGCTCTATATCCGCGCTAATTTTTCTCAAATGAACAGGATCTGCTTCACACTCTGTTTTTCAGATATAAGTTCTCTCGAATGAGGTCCCCTTCTTTCTTCTTCAACGAAGTTACTCTCTCAAGTAACTCATTCCCAAAACTTGTAACATCATCTATCCCTTCCTCCACCATAGTGACTCGTTCTTCCAAGGCTGCAAATTTCCAATGATCCGCTGAGCTTAGGGCATTCTAAATCACAGTGGGTAATTCAGTCCACAGTTTGCATAACTCATCTTTGTATGACATTCTTATAAATTCTTTAACCTAACTACACCCCTGTATTGAGCAGCAACTTGAAAAATTTACTTAAGTGTTATTATTGGCAAACAACCCCAGTAATCTTTTTACTGCACAGGTTTAGTTTCTTGTGCACTTCATCTGCGTTGTACTATATAATATATTATCAATTCTTAATAGTATGACGACTATTATCCATAGTTTAGTGTGAATTCTTATATCTCAGACCAACGCTCAGCAAGTATTCCCAATTAAATACTTAAGATGTCATGATCCAGGGATCAGTTCCCTCGTTCTGTCCTACCTGATCTTCTCTGAGATTCTCTGGTGATAGTCTCTTCAGTCTAATACACAGTTGGCAGCAATCCCAGATTGTTTCTCCTACTTCTCTAGATTCCCACTCAGAACTTTACTCTTTTCCCTAAGAGTCTCCCAAATATCGCACACAGCAATAATATACTTGAGAAGAATAGAAGAATTGAAAGCTGATAATAGTTTACTACTTAAACTATATACCAGATGAAAACTAAATTAATAAACTACTTTGTATTATCAGTTTTTTATTAGGATTAAATTCTAGGGAATTTATAGTGGGGATTCAGTCGTCTAACCCTCAGTTGACACCTCTTTGATGAAATGGCAGCCATTGCCGTTGAATCACCTGTCCTCATCTTGGCAGCGATGATCTTCACCATCCTGGCTAGGATTTCATTATTGGACATCCTTGAAACCTAAATGGAAAGAGTCAGAAACTTGTCCCTAACGTTTTCCTCTCGATCTAAGTGAACCAACAATATTTGGCTAGCAACCTGCTTAGGTAATGGGACTTATTACCCATTAAGGCAGGTCATGCACCAACTGATTGATTTACTAGTTGCAGGTGGCATCATTCACCTCGCAACTTGCTACCTATTCCCAATCAGCCAGTGATGAAACCTAACCAATCCCAATTAATACACCTGATATTCAATCACTTACAGATGCCCCTATTTCGTCAGCAACTCCACCCGAAGAGATCTTAAGTATTTGTCTGGATCAATCCTCAATGGATATGACCAGGCAAATATTCCAAAATCTCCTAAACTTAGTTACTCTGAAACTTGTGCCAACTGTTTTCCAATTCGCTTCGCCTTACAAATTATCCCCTACCGATTCCTGATAATCTAGCAGGCTGGGTTTTTGGGCAAAAATCTCAACAGTTGTAAAACTACAATGTTTTTTCACAACCATCCATGTTCTACCACCTTATGTGCATCTTAGATAATTGCTGCCCTGGAGGAAGGCTTTGAGAAAAACCTACCATAAATTCACCAATCTTCTTATATAGTCACCCATTGCACAAAAAGTTGTCACATCTAAGCTCATCTAGTGCTTTGATCACATATGGCGACTCATCGTGGTATTTTCCAGTAATCATCTTCTTGTACATTATGCACACAAATTCTGCTGTAATGGCAACAGTAGGTAATCATGAGAGACAGTTTGCGTTCTGATCTTTTTCCACCATTTGGCGTATTATCTTAAAGTCACAAGCTTGGAGCTTTATGGAACATTGTGTAAGCTATCCTTCAGGTTCCCAAAGGTTCTGCAATTTACGCAAGGATGCATGATCCATTATCACTCTGAATTTCACTCCATGGAGGTATATCTGAAACAGTTTATATTCATATATCACCGCTAAGCACTCACTATCAGTCATGGTGTAATTCCGTTGATGACTATTAAGGCTTTGGCTACAAAACGTGATAGGGTGCTTAACACCGTCATCATCCTTCTTTATATAATACACACTACAGCGGAAAGAAAAGCGTCCATTTCAGGACCACAGGGGTTGATACCATGCATCTCTTAATTATTTGAGGCCAGGAGACCCAAAATTCCTGGGTGTCAAATTATAAGTTATTTTTCTTGTTTGAAAAGACTTCACTCAGGATACAATGCCTTGATTAGTCAATCCTAAATATATGTTCATCCCTAAATATATTTAGAGGTAGACCAAATTGTTAATGACAAAAAGAGAGTAGTCTTTATTTGCTTATAATCATCATCATATGGGAGATCAAAGAGGTTTTCTCAATAAATCACCATGAGTTTCAAGCCAAGATTTATACTTGTCACCAATCAGGGATTCTACGGCAGGCTAATTATTTTGGTTTATCAGGATTAGATTACTGCACAGGTTGGGTTTGAACTCCAAGATTAAAAAGCTTCAGGGGAGCATTAGTTGACTGCATAAACTGAATTTTTTCCTGATGTTGTAAGGCTTTAATTATTGTTGGGGATATCCCCAATAAATGCTGGGTATTTTGTTATATCAAGCTCAATTTCCTTTAACTAAAATATTTAAATCTTCAATTTGGGTAGGAATCCTGACAACGCCCCCCTCTAGATCTTAACGTAGGGGGGAAATGGACGGAGAAAGTGAATATGTATGCGATTTACTATGGTACCCTGAATGACCTCTACAATTGAGTGTTCGTTGCCACGCTCATAAATGACTTTATAGGCCCTAACCAATTGGTGTCAAATTTGTTGTCATGACCTCCAGGTTGATAATGGTAGAAAAGGACTAGGTCACCCAGTTGAAGGTGTGCAGGGAATCATGCTTGTCATTAATTGATTAGTTTCTCAACTAGTGGTAGCAGATAAAAACCTAGAAGCTAGAGCTTAGAGTCAGATTATTTCATTGGCAATGCTTCACATAGTAACTTTGAGGACGTCAGGTAATGCTTGATCTAATATGGCCTGCACTTTAGAAGGCAACCGGTGATTTCTTCCATACAAAGCCTGGAAGGGCAACATCTTAATTATTAGATTATAGCTTATTCTGTAGGTCAAAATCGCATTAGGCAAATATTGGGGCCAGTGAATAGGGTCAATTGTGGATGTTTTCTGGATGGTGGCAGTTAAGGTACCATTAACCAACTCTACCATTCCTTTTGGTTGCAGGATGGTAGGGAGTGGAAAATACCTGAATGGATCCCATCAGTTCGGCTAAATTATTCACCAGCAATAATTGGAAATTTTGCTCGTTATTGGAGAGGATTATGTTAGGGCACCCATGATGGGTGATAATCTGATTATATAAAAACATGCGGTAGATTTTGACAGAGCAGAGGGTAGTGATACAGCTTCAATCCACTTAGGTAAATAACCTACGACTAGAATGAGGAAATGATGATCATTAGAGGTTCATGGAGAGGTCCCACAACATAGTTGCTAATAGTATGGAAAATTTCACAGGGTGGAACTACTGGATGTTGAGATTGGGGATTAGGTCCAGCTTGACTTTTACATAACAAGCAGGACTCTCATACAACTTGGATTAAAAGAGCATTCATTCCCAGTAGCATTGAGTTTTGAGCCACTGGTAAATCTTCCAAATTTCTCATGTCCAACTTGCTGATGTTACTTCAATATAACTTCAGTTCATGCTGAAGGCGTACATGGGCAAACATTTTTGGTATCTGAGTTATACAGTTGGCCGTTTTTGACTTGAAAATTTGCTGATTTTTTAGCTAATTCCTTTTGAGGGGTCAAGGATTCATTTTTTCTATAATTGCGATTAAAGTAGGAGGTCATAGAGTAGTTCTCTTCAGAAGCAATTAGAGTTTATATGGGAAGCCAGGATAGGCAATCTTCATTAAGGTGTATAGGATCTGGTTGATGTATGATGTAAAAGTCATAGTTTTAAAGTTTTAACTCCCATTAAACTAACCTACCATTAAAGTTCTTCATTTTCTATATCCATAGCAAGGAAGAATGATTGGTTTTAATGGTACAATGTTTCCCATATAAATAAGGTCAAAAATTCTTGATAACCAGTAGTACTGCCAAGCATTCGCATTCCATAATGCTATATTTGAGTTTGACTATTGTTAGAGTTTTGCTATAATAGAAGATAGGATGTTCTAATAAGTTTTTGTTGTGCTTAGATAGTATAGCTCCAATGGCTATATAGCTAGCATTGGTAAAGAGAGAGATGGTTTATCAAACTTAGGATGAATAAGATCTAGAGAGTGGGAGAGAGATGAGTAACAGGTTAAAGGCCTGCTGTTGCTCTTCTTTCTATTGGAAAGGAAACCATTTCTTCATTAAATATGCTAAAGGCTTTGAGGTGTCAAAAAAGTCGGGGATAAACTGGTGATAATATCCCATCATTCATAAGAAAACTTATACTTCTCGTAGGGAATTATGTGAGAACATCTTAAAAATGGCCAGGACCTTGTCATCCAGTGGGATATTCAAGCTTTACCTACCTTATGGACCAATAATACATCGCACTCTGAAAGAGAGAATTTTCAAAAGATTTAGTTATAACGATGATTGTCATGACTGCTGAAAGACTTGCCTTAGTTGATTTAGATGTTTGGTAAAGGTTCTCAAAAATGGTAATATTGTCAAGATAAACTAGCACACAAGAGCATTTTAAACCGCTTAAGAGTCCTTCCATGGCGCGTTAGAAGGTAGCAGGGGCGTTACTAACCCCTGAGGCATTTGAGTAGGTTTATAAGTCCTCCACTTAAGATGAGAGCGTATTATTCATAATCTTCCAGTGACAAGTCAACTTGCCAGTACCCGCTGATGAGATTCATAGCCAAAAGATAGTGGGACCCTGACATCAAATGTAAGGAATCATCAATACACAGTAATAGATAGCTATCTTTTTTGTGTGATTAATTTGAGGCGGCAATAATTCATGAAAACATGGTGGCCACCATCCTTCTTCCAAACAAATAAGAGTGGGGAAGCCGTGAGCTTTTAGAAGGCATTAGTAAACTGGCTTCCAACAGTTACTGTAACTTTAAGGCCACTTAAGCTCCTCAACTTTAATTTTTATAATGCCAAGGTTTGAATGGAGAGTGTTGGGATATTTTCCCAATTCTCAGCCAGCTAGATTATCAGGAATCGCTAGGGAATAAATCCCTAATGTGAGGTGAATTGTAAATTGGTTCACCCTGATTTTGGGGTAAAAATGTTTGGGGGATTTTAGGTTATTCGCCTGGTCAGATCCATCGGGGATTGTCCAGACGAATGCTTAAGATCTCAACAGGCAGAGTTGCTGATGAAATAGGGGCATTTGATCGTTGATTAACTATCAGTTGTACCAATTGGGATCAGTCAGGTTTCACCACTGACTGATCAGGAATCTAAGGAGTAAGTTGTGAGGTGAGTGAAGCTTCCTGCAACTGGCAAATTGATCAGTTGGTTCATGACCTGTCTCAATAGGTAATAAGTTCCATTACCTAAGCAGGTCACATTTTAAATATGGTTGATTTGATTGGATCAAAAGAAAACGTTAGGGCCACATTTTTGACTTTTTCTGTTTAGGTCTCAAGGATGCCCAATGATGGAATCCTAACCAGGAAGGGGAAGACGATTGCTGCTGAGACAAGGATGGGTGATTCAATGGCAATGGCTGCCATTTCATCAAGGAGGTGCCAACTGAGGGTTGGGTGCTGGATACCCCACTATAAATTCTCTAAAGAATTCACTAATAAAACATCACAGATTACCAGATCAAAAAATTCCAGATCACTTTTACTAGAGTATTAAATTAGTAAACTTTACTAGAATCCATTTATTCTATTCTTTTTCAGGGATAATATTGCTGTGTGCGATTATTGGAAGAATCTTTAAGGAAAAGAGTAAGGATTTGAATATATATAGAAAAGAATAGGAATCAAGTTGGGGATTGCTGCCAACTGTGTGTAAAACCAGAGAAACTGTAAACGGGAATCTAAGAGAATATTGAGTTAGGCAGTATGAGGGAATGAATCCCTAATTCAAGGCATCACAAGTTTTTCAAGAAAAAACACTGGATGAGTTTTGGGCCAAACTCTAGAACTTCCATTCAACTATGGATATTAGTCGTCATACTATTATCAACTGATCATGTCAACTATTATACAACACAAATGGATTACACAAAACCTGAACCTGTGCAAGTAATAAGTTTTTAGGGTTTGTCCAAAAAAAATTAATACTCATAAATTTTTAAAAAGTAGTGCTCACTACAGGGGTGTAGTTGAGTAGAAGAACTTATAAGAATGTCATATAAAGATGAGTTAAGAAAACTATAGATGGAGTTAGACGCCATTAATCAGAACGCCCTGAACTCAGTAGTTAATTATAATTCACAGCCTTGGAAGAAAAAGTCGCCAAGATGGAGGAAGTCATTGATAATGCTGCAAGTATAGGGAATGAGTTACTTAGAAAAGCAACGTCATTAAAGAAGAAAGAAGGGGACTTAATTTGAGAAGTCTTATTTCTGAAAACGGAGTGTGAAGAGGATTTCATTCGTTTAAGAGCTTTCAGAGCTTATATTAGGTGACTGATCTAACAAGTTAAGGAGCTAAAACTCACAAATACAATTGTGAGTCATATGTGGCAATCAATTCTGAAGTAAGAACTCCTTGTACGATAATTGGTAATCGAATACCCCCAGAAACATGCCACCCACTTTTGCCGCTATTTTGGAGATGACACCTGAAATCACTCCTCAAGTGAGCCGAGTAGCCAAACCTAGAGAGGTGGCTAGAGAAACCTTGGAGGAATTCAAGGAGATTCTGAAATTGCTGACTTTCCATCAGGATAATGCCCCAGCATTTTTCTGACTGTTCAAGATGACTATGTATAGATATGGTGATCATCAAAAGGAATTGATGGTGTTGAATTTCCTAGACACCAATTGTCAAAACCTAGCTTTGCCCAAACTGGAGGGGGACAGCTGGTCGTACACAGAGGCCAAAGCGGCCATTATGAAGGAATTTGGGATCCCAACGCACATGTCAAAGCACAAATAAGACTTTATGGGGTCCAATTCCATAAATACAAATCTTTAGCAAACTTTGTGGATTGGTTCTATCAGGAATCGCAAATCCTGGTTAGAGCGAAGGTACTGGATGTCTTCAAGCCAGAATATCATTATAAGCGGCCCTTTGACCCTACCAATTTTGCACAGAATGATGTCTTTCATGTTTGCAATTGAGATTAATAACTTTCATATGATAGATAATTTGAAAATCCTGGGAGCAACGTTTGATGCCCCAAAGAGAAGTTTCAAATCCAATCCAGTACGAATTTGAATCCAACAGAGGGTAGCGAGGGTGCCAAAGAGAACAACTGAACCATGCTGGAGAATAAACCCAAAGAGTTCAGATGGATTAATAAGAAAGAGAAAGTATGTTACCAATGCATAGAAAAGGGACATTTCGTTTTAAATTTCAAGAAGCTGAAAAGTCAAATCAACGTGGTCCAAGCAAAAAAGTCTGCAGCCACAAGCGAATTTGGAAAAGGGCCCACATCCTCGATGGGGAACAGTCTAGAGATGCGGAGAAGCCTGTTCCTCCTGATATTATGCATAAGGAAATTGACATCAGTGATCTGTTCGTGGATAAAGATGTACAGGATCAACTGTATCAAGTGATCAATTTGGACGTGATCATGGTAACAAGATCTGGGTCAAAGGAAATTGACCCCAAAATAATTAAAGAAGTTGCTTGGCTGTATTCTCAAAAACCAGCGGACAAATTTGAGCTACAAATAATCCCAATGAATTGACCAAATTTTGATTAGATGAGGCAAACCTGTCAATCCCCCTCAGCGCGATCAGGAAAACATTTCCTGATTTATTGGCGCAAATCATTCACACCCTTGATTCAGCTAATAACGCCGCTATACACTCAGTAAAAACTACCTTACAATACTCTAAGTGTAAATATATAGATATACAAGTGAATCGAGTAAGGGCGAGGGTGATTGTTGACAGTGGAGCACCAATTAACATTGTCTTGACCAGTCTGGTGAAGATGATGAAGATCTCACCTGACTTGGAACACAAGAAGAAATATGGGACAGCTGGGCTGATTACCACCATCTCATATGGAGCATATAGCGCTTTTCCAGTAAATTTAGATCACTGGTGGTATCTGTGCCAGCAATAGTTTTGGCTAACCAAAAATATTACATCTTGATTGGGCCAAAAATTCTACAGAAGTACAGAGCTAGATGTAACTTTGAGGATAATACATTGACCATATTGGGTCAGACTTTACCATTGTTCTATCAGAAGGATGGGGAAGTTCCACTGAGTATGAGAAACAACTTCATCAACTTGATATACAATGATGGCTTTTTCCCAATTTGATACCAACTAGTTGGCCAAAAGCAATGAGAAATGCTTATGGAGATCCTAAAAAATTGGGGAGTTCCACTGAGGATCAGGAATGAGAAGACCATCTTTCTGGGATCACAGATGATAGTTAACATGGAGTTGACATTAGAGATACCAGAGCTGCTGTATGGGTAGGTTGGAATCCCCTTGAAGAAGTCCAGAGTAAATCCTTGGGAAGCTCCTAGAATATTAATGCTGGGCTATGGAGAAATTCGAGTTCTCCTGGCAAATTTAAGTGAAAAACTAATGAATATCAAGAAGAATCAGATCATTGTGTTTGTTCATCTAATCCTAATGGCTGAACTGAGGAAATTACACGATTTTGGGACTCTCAATGAGATAGGATTACCAGCTGGGGTAACTGAAAGTATCAACCTATTGGTTGATCAAGAGCTCTTTACTGATCTGTGGAAGGACAGTAAGAGGAGGTGATTAAATTTTTCAAAAATTTTGGAAAGTATTAGCCCAGGATGACCATAATTGTGGGATGTGAAAGAAATATGATCCACAAGGTTGATACTGGGAAAATTTGCTAATCAGGATGAGACAATTTGACAGTCAAAGGCGGCCAAAGCAATTGTGAAAGAAGAAATCAGCAAACTAGTGAAGCATGGGCTTCTAGTTCCGTCATTGAGTCCCTGGGTAAGTCAAATTATTATCATGAATAAAAAGGATGGCTTTAATCAGGTGGTGATTAATTACTGAAAGCTGAATAAGATTACAAAGAAGTATTTATATCCCCTACCAAGAATTAACAATGTGCTAGATCAATTAGGAGAAGTGAAGTATTTCTCCACAATGGATCTGATATCAGGATATTGGCAAATCGATTTACCAAGAGTAAGACCAATAAAAATTCGCAAAATATTACTGCGTAGGGGCTATGCCAACTGATTAAGATGTCCAGGGTTTATGCGATGCGCTTGCAACTCAGGAGGACCATGGACGTTATACTGAGTGACTTGAAGTTGTCTTTCGTCCTGGTGTACCTGGATGATATCAATGTGTTCAGTAGGACGTTTACTGACCATTTACACCACTTGGAAGAAGTGATTAAGAGACTGTTCACGGCCATCCTGAAGATTAATCCAAGGAAGTGTCACTTCTTCAAGAAAGATTTTGAATACCTGGGATTCGTGATCAACTCAGTGGATTGCAGCTGCAAGCCCAGAAGATTTAAGCCATAGAATGAATGGCTATGCTAAAGAGTGTCCAAGATATCCAAGTGTTTTTTGGAATGGTCGGACACTATATAAGATTCATTCAGGATTTTTACAAAAATCGCCGAGTCTTTAATATCTGTTGAAGGATCCAAAAAAAGGATTCATTTGAATGAAGAAGCTCATAAATCCTTCGATGAGTTACGCCAATATCTGTTAGATTCTCCGATTTTGAAATCTTTGAATTTAAATCAATAATTTATTATACAAACTGATGCTTCATTGACATCAATCAGCGCCATATTAAGCCAAGTAGATGAACTTGGGGATAAACATCCAGTGGCATATGTGAACCAGACACTCTCAGCTGCTGAGAGGAACTACACTGTAACTGAGTGTAAATGACTTGCAGTCAATTATGCCTGTAAACAGTTTCAGGTGTATATCAATGGAATGCTCTTCAAAGTGGTGAAGGACCACCCCTCATAACGTTGACTTCACAATTTGAGATAACCAGAAGGACGACTGGCCTTATGGGCACTTAAGCTACAGGCTTATGATTATGAGAATGTCCACTGAGCGAGGGCTTCTCACCAGAATGCTGATGGCTTATCACAGTTACCAATGGTCCAGATGGTATAACAGCAGGTGGATGAGTTATTCCAGAGAACAATCCTTGGAGAAATTGGGATGAGCCCTGAGAGATCCAAGGTGCTCCTAAAAAGTGATAGAAAACACCAAAACCATAGATGGACAAGTGTTTAAGATGATTAATGGGAAGTGGTTACTATTCCTGAAGCTGTCAGAAAAAGCAGGTACCTTTCAAGCCGCTCATATGGTTTTCAGGCATGGATGCCTGAGAAAAATGACTGACCATATTCGCCAGTACTACTGGGAGTCAATTGACTATGATGTCGCCAACTATATAGCTTTTTGTGTGGAGTGCCAGCCGCATAAGCCACATAAGAATACGATTGGATACTAACTGGTCCGCCCTGGATTTGCTTGGCATACAGTATCCATCGACAGTATGGGACCGCTGACAATTAGCACAGGAGGAGTCAATTACATAATAGTTGTAGTTGATCATCTGACAAGATGGGTTGAGATGAAGGCCCTGGCAAAAGTAGATGCTACCAGCACTGCGAAGTTCATCCTGGATCAAGTAGTATACTTACATGGATGCCTACAGCATCTGCTGATCAAAAATGGAAAAACCTCACATCTCATGTGATCCCACGGTTAAATAATATATTGGGGATCTGAGGAGTCATGTCTGTACCCTACTGGCCAGAGACGATTGGACTGGTAGAACGAGTTAATGGAACGCTAGCCACAACGCTGAGGAAGCTGGTTGCAGAAAGAACTTCTGCATAGGAATGTACCTAAGTTCTGTGACATTCGCCTACAATATCAGTCATCATATAACAACAGGAAAAACGTCATTTAAATTCTATATGGGAGGAAGGCCGCGTTGCTTCTGATTTTATATTTGGTGGTGGAACCAACATTGGGGATAAGTGCCATGAAGTACCTGAAACAATTGACAAATATCCTGATTGAAATGCAATCAAAAGCATTTGATATGACTTTGAAGAAAAGGATACAAGAAAAATTGTTAACCAATATAAAACTGACCGGCCTTATCAGAATATCAAATAGGTGAAAGAGTTGCCTATTGCAATATGCATTGTTTTGGGAGAAGAAACAAACTGGATGCATTGTGGTCAGGTATGTTTGAGCTTATTACTGTGATGGCAATGGATGCCTACTCCATCAAGAACCTCTTGGATGGAAGGTTAGTAAATCATGTCCATTCTAAGTATCTGAAGCGATGGATCAATGAAAAAAATAACAAAGAGTTCCCAAAGGACCTCTGAACCAAAGAGTTGTTTATGTCCTAATGATTAGGTTAGTCCTAAAAAGGACCTCTGAACCATAGAAAACTGGTATGTCTAAGAATTATAAGATCCAGTTTGGAGGAAAAAATAATAAAATGGACCGCTGAATCAAAACATGGTCAAGTACCATGCTAAAAAGAAAAAAAGAATAATAAAAGATTGATAAAAATATGGAAAAAATTTTAAAACCACAAGAATAAATTAATATAATTTTATAAATTTTTATTTTTCATTAATTATCCTCAGTTTGAGGATGATTCATCCTATGTCGCCTCTTAGGGGAGGGAGGATGGATTGCAGTAGGAATGAATAACTCACTGAAATATATGTGAGATTGGACGCTAGCAAGGGCTAAACCTACACAAAACCAAGTTCTTTGAGCGGATGAAGATCTCTGTGAGAAAGTGACTAGGGAAGGGAAATTGAGATATTGGAAGAAGTCAAATGTGAAACCAGAAGTGGGGAGAGAAGCAACAGTACAGGAAGAGGCAGTCAGCAAATAACCTGAGTGATCCTGAAAAGT
This sequence comes from Massospora cicadina, assembly GCA_022478985.1. Taxonomy (NCBI): domain Eukaryota; kingdom Fungi; phylum Entomophthoromycota; class Entomophthoromycetes; order Entomophthorales; family Entomophthoraceae; genus Massospora; species Massospora cicadina. The sequence continues at coordinate 4,770 of JAKSZP010018945.1, read as the reverse complement.
ACCAGAGCTTAAAGTTTGGTGTAAAAATTTCTTCTTTTGTTTGTTTATTTTCAAGCAATCCAGTAACCTTTTTACTGCACAGGTTTGATTTCCTCGTGCACTTTGTCACATTGTATAGATTGAATTATTAATTGATAATAGTATGGAGACTATTATCCGTAGCTGAATGTGAATTATATTTTGGCCCAAAGCTCGGCCAGTATTCCTGGTTAGATACTTGTGAAGTTTTACTTGTAGGGATTTGATCCCTTCTTCTTGTCCACCCAATCTTTGATGAGATACCCCAGTGACAATCTCTTTTGGCCCAACACACAGTCAGCATCTATCCCTGATAGTGGCTCTTTCTACTCTAGATCCCGCTCAGATCTTTACTCTCCCTCTCTGAGAGTCTTCCAAATATTGCCCTTTGCAATAATATCCTTGAGATAGAACAACACAATAGAGCTGATAGTCTAACTATACACTAAATTGATAATATTACTGTAAACTTTAGACTCTGTAAAGTTATTTTTTATTATAGTAAATCCTAGAAGATTATATAGTGGGGAATATAGCTATCTAACCCTTGGTTGATATCTCTTTGATGTAAATGGCAGCCGTTGCCATTAAATCACCCATCCTCGTCTTGGCAGCAATGGTATTCCCCATCCTGGCTAGGATTCTTTCATTGGACATCCTTGAGACCTCAAATGGCAAGAGTCAGAAAACATGTCCCTAACATTTTCCTCTCAATCCAAGTGAACCAACCATAATTGGCTAGCGACCTGCTTAGGTAATGGGACTTATTACCCATTAAGGCAGGTCACTCACCAACCAATCAATTCGCTGGTTGCAGGTGGCATCACTCGCCTCACAACTTTTATACATTTTCAATCAGTTGGTGATGAAACCTGACTGATCCCAATCAGTACACCTGATAGTTAATCACTATCAGATGCACCTATTTCATCCGCAACTCCACCCAATGAGATCTTAGTTATTTATCCAGATTAATCCCTGACAGATACAACCAGGTGAATATCCCAAAATCCCCCAAACATATTTCCTCTGAAACTCAGGCCAGCCGATTTCTGATTCACTTTGCCATAGGGAATTTTACCCTAGCAATACCAGGTAATCTAGCAGGCTGGGGATTTGGGAAAAAATCCCCAACAATTAGTCTTGGGCGCTTGCTGAAAAGGCTTTAACAAGAGCATTGGCAATTTATCTGGCAGTGAACAAGAAATACTAGATGGGGGTTGCTGAATCAGGCCCCCTATTAAAGCCATCGGCTGAAAATACCAATGGGACATGCCAGAAATGAGATAGTCATGCAGGAGAAAATGGCATCCTTCTAGAGATGACTATGAGCTTCTTGGAAGCTGAAGCAGAAGGAGAGATAGAAATCAGGAGATTCTGGAAGCTTTAGGCCCAACTTAAAGAGCTTAGCTGGCAAAGCAAAGAGCATAAGTGGAGTTATCCTGATCTAGGATGTTCTCAAGATCGGAAGAATTCAGCATTAATGATAAAGCCTTGGTGCTTGGGCTCTTAGTTATGTGTAGGGGAGTTCAAAATGAATGCTGTTGCCAATGGTTAGTTTGGTGGCCAATAAAGCTGGCTTGAAGTATTGACTGAGTCATAAGAGGAACTTCAGAAGCAAGTCCGACATGGCGAGGAAGGAATGTTCAAGAGCAAATGGCATTTTTTCAGGAGTATCAACGAGGATTTTAGGTACATCTGCAAAAGGAGCCAAATCCAGGAGAGTTTTAAAATCTAACTCTGGAATTGACAACAGAGGAAGGATCGGCCATGTGGTATTTAAGACAATTGCTAGCCTGGTCTCAGAGGGGTTAGTTACCATTTCTTGTAAGTTTATGAAAGAACTAGACACTGGAGCCAGACTAGTAGTATGCGTCCTAGAAGGACCGTAGAAAAGGTTCTGTCACACATCCTGACTCATCTGCCGGAAGAGCCAAAGATTTTGATCAGACAAACTGTTGAGTAGCTGTTGGTACCCTGACTCAGAATTCAACATATGAGCTGGATGAGAGGGAATTTCAGACTTATATTTTAATCAACATTATGAACTCTGAAATCAATTAAGCTCCAATTTTGGAAAAAAAAATTTTAAAAGAAATGGATTAAGCTCTCCATAGAAGAATTAAGAATGATATGAGCCAAAAGGTTATGAGAAGAAAATAACAAAGGCGTACATAAATGAGCATTCTTAATTGGGCTGCAAAATGAACATTGAGGGCAAGTGTAAGTCTTGGGGAACGTCCTTTGGCTCTCGATTGGGCCATCTTCCCACTCCCAAATAAAAGGACACTGAAGAGGATGGCAGTACCTCTCATCACTCAGGGCAACCTCGCTCACATAGTAGATGAGCGATGGGTAACAGCTCGTCCACTTTGAATCCCACCTCCAATTCCCACACTTACCTTGACAGAACTTTTGTGGGGAATTAGTGAAATCTGTGCTGAGATTACTGAATTGAATTTGGTCAGATCTAATTTGCCTGGCAATCTGGCTTATGCCCAAAATTCGAATGACTGTAAAAGCATGAAGAATGAGATATCAGCCAGATCACCTGACAGTTCCAATTCAATCTCCAGACCAGTTGAACAAATACCAGGAGCTATAGAAGAGGGTTTGAGGCCCTCAAATAGTAATTCAGGCGTTGCGTCTGATGTGCTGCTGTTGACTAAATGAACGGTTAAATGACTGAGTGTGGGCAGGTTGGCCATCCCGAACCTGTTCCCAACCAAATGGACCTGTCCCTATAAGGTATGGCCTTGGGGGATTCTCATCGCCCAGCAGGCCAAACACCATTGTGCTAATCGTCAGAAATTTAGTTAAACCCTGGTTTTGACGTTTAAGTTTAAGCTGACAGAGACTCGGCCTGCCGCCAAATTTTATGATGACAGTTCCCTAAGAATAAACCCCCCCATTCCCAAACAATGCGCCAGTTAGGCCAAATTTTTTGGGTCCCAACCCCATCCTGTCACTACCCAATTTTTACTATTTAATCAGTTGCATGGCACCGAGAAAATTGTTGGTCAATTTTCTACTTTCCTTTCCAAATAAATGTTTGCCCAAAAAAATCAAATTTTTTTATTTTGCGTTCTGACTGCATCCCAGATGGCATTTCCCTGGTGGTCCATTGCCCCACACTCTGGGTGGGCTTTACCGATTCTTTTGGTCACCATGGCTCCCTCTATCGCTGATTGGGCCCAGCGAGTCCAACACTTTTGGTTTTACAACTTCGCTTTTATGAATTTCCAACAACAATACATGGGGATCTTATGGCCCTATGTACAACAATGGAAAAAGAGAATCTCTCTCCCTATTGCCCCCGATGAGTTGGTCTCTCAAGCCAAGAATCTCGTCAATACTATCCCAGTGATCCAACCTCATGCAGTGAGAACCACTGAGTTGGGAATGGGTTTGGTGTGGTTTGTTGTTTGGATACTCCTTACCCTGATGTTACACCACCACTTCGTGGTATCACATTTCCCAGCTCCATATCAAGTCATACAGTTGGCAATGCCTCTGGCATTCTGGTTTGCCTTTTGGATGTTCACGCATCCCAACTGGCAGGCCAGTCTAAACTTCTTCTGACGTTTCCATGACATAATTGACCAACCATTACTTCCAGCCACTTCCGCCTTGGTTTTTAAATTGGGTGCAGCAGTGGTTACCCTCTACCAGATGAACGTACAATCAGTTGTGTGTTGTTTGTTGTTCATTTGGTCACTTTCCAACTTTGGGAGAAGCATCCACTCTATTTTGGGAAACTTTCTTTAAGCCACCCAAGAGGGGCAGACTGCATCTTCTCATACTTTCTCCAGCCTGGGAAAAGGATCAAATATCTCCTCCCAAGAGATCGCCAACCAGGTTCTCGACGCTCTCGCCAAAGTACAAATGTGGACAACAATCGCACTCAATGCCATGGATGGAGATGCCCGCCGTTGGGTGAGAAGCCTTTTGTGTTCTTCCTTACAAGAAGGAGACTCCATTCCCCTGATGGCTGTTGTATTGGCTGCTTTAAAACCCCATGTGTCCCAATCAGACCACGTATTCAGACTACTTCTAACCATGGCCAAAGCCCCTAGTTTGGCTTCTCTGATATCTACCTTTTGTGAGTTGGCTTCTGCATTAGACCTATCTACCGATATGCTTCAGGCAGACTTTAGAGCGAGCTTGGATTCAGTTTCCACTCATCACGTGGTCTGGTCCACCATCCAGGAATCAGTAAATTAAATATGTGCCACCGCAACTACTATCAAAGCATTACCTCGCCATGTTTCCCCACATCAGAAGGGGAACTTTATGATAGGATTTCTTAACAAAGACGTAGATGATGCACCAGACACCAGAATAGCAGTTGAAGTGGGTCTCAATCCTGCCATAACCCCTGAGCCTAAGTTGGCGTTTCTGGAGTGAACTATGAATGATTCTGTTCAAGCCCAGACAGAAGAAATGATTTCTCCCGCACTTGTACTCCCAATTTTCGCCCCAGTTAAAAACCCTGACCCTGGTCCTGACATACCCATTTTTTCTTCAGTCATCCATGAGTCGGTCAAATCTCCAAATAAACAGAGTTCTGTTTATTTCCTTGTCCCTATGAAAATCAGTATCAGTCCCCATCATGTCTCCTTTGAAGCTCTAGTGGATACCGGAGCAGTGGGGAACTTCATGAGTGTTGAGTTGGCACAGCAATTAAGATTGGATATGGATGTGGGCTCCTCAGTAATGGTGGCCTCATCTGCTTACCAGTCTTTGTATGTC